>PITA01013373.1:0-57813 GCA_004023965.1 Spilogale gracilis | reverse complement strand
CATTATGTCCTCTTCCCCATCATCTTCCCTTCTCCATTTCCCCTGCAGGAACCCCCTCCTCCTCTGTCCACTGCAGTTACCACTCCTGAGGGATCTGTTCCTTACTCCCTGACTCCATTCATGGGATCTATCACGGCCCATGACTCAGCTGCCACCTATTAATGGTGGCTCCAAACTTGTGTCTCAGTCTAGGGCTCTGTCATGGACTCCAGATGCCTAATTACCACTGACTGTGGTTATTCCATGTGGGAATTCCAGGGACACTGCAGATTCACCTCTGACCCAAGTGCCTTTCCCGCCTATGAGCCCACCTGTCGAGTTCTTTCCTCCTCCAGGTCCCCCTCTCCATCATTCCACACACACTCTGCCCACTCACCCCCACCCAAAGATTGGCACAGAGAGGCACCAGTCAATTCCCAACCATCTTGTTATTACCAGATAGATGTCTGCAGCACTCATAGGACCAGTGCGGGGTTGGGGAGAGAAACTTGGAGATGCTGATATAAAGAATCTGAACCCATCAAGTCCAAACTTCCAATTTATAGTAAAGGACGCCAGCCTGGCTTGAGGAAAGGACTTAACCAAGTTCACCTCATGGTGGATACACCTTCCTTTATACTGCTATTAGGTGTGAGATTCTGTGGATGATTGTATCAACTAACTGTCTTAAACAATTGACTTTTATTGCTCAGAGTTCTGGGGGCTAGAAGTCCAAGCCAGGGTCCCTGCTAACTCATTTCCTTGTGAAAGTCTGCTTCTTGCTTTGCTGATGGCCTCTTTCTCAGTGTCTTCACATGCATATCTTCACCGGAGGGAGCTCTGGTGTCTCTTCTTACAAGGGCATGAATCCCATCATGAGATCCACCTTCATGAACTCATTTAAATCTAATTTCCTCCCACAGACCATCTAAATACCTCCAAAAGCCCTTTCACTGGGGACTAGATCTTCAACATAGAAATGTGGGGGGCACAACGTTTTGGTCCATAGCAGTGATGTGGTGGATACTGAGGTAAGCAAGGAGACAAGGGCCTTCCACCATTGAGCCGACATTCTGAGGACTTTCTAGAGAGAAGTGAGTTTGGCCAAGATTCCAAGTCTGATTCAAAGTTCTGTTGCTTCTCATGACACCACATTGTCATCTGACATGACTCTTAGGTCATTATCTTGTTTGACTCTAGGAGGGGAGCAGGGAATATCTTATCATTTCCCTTATGTAGATGAGAATATCTAAACCCCTTCCCTAGAGCCAAAACAGGGTGGAATCCACCCATCCACAGACTCAGCCATTCATCTATCCATTCATCCACCCAGCCGCCCATCCTTCTATCTACTCATCCATTCATCCATCCATCCATCCATCCATCCATCCATCCATCCATCCTTCCACCCATCCACCTATATATTAATCTATCTATCCATATATTCATCCATCCATCTACCCATCCATTCATCCATCCATCCATCCATTCAACCATCTACATATCTATCCATCCATCCAACCATCCATCTATCATCCATCCACCCATCCATCCATCCATCCATCCATCCACCCAACTACTCTTCCTCCTTCAATCCATCCATCTATCCATCCATCCATCCATCCATCCATCATCCATCCATCCCAAAGGATATATTCCACCAAGATTCCCTGAACAACCACTACAGTCAAAACCCTCTCTTTCCTTCATCAAATTAATGTCCTCCCTCAGATTCTTCTTTTGTTGCTCTGACAAACCTCTCAGAGGCCTAATGGAGGCTGAGTATTTGGACCCTCCACACACCATCAAGCTGCTGATGGTCATGCTGGCCATGCTGAGGCCCTGCACGACCATTCTGGAAACCCTGTCCCTCCAACACACCTTTGTCTGCAACCCACAGCAGATTTTCCAGCATTTGGGGGATTCCCAGGACCCCCTTTTACTCTCAGGACTGAGTGGGTGGGCGTTCCCAGCACAGGGAAGGGGAGGAGGGCATGCCTTTCCTTCCCGCCCATTTCTTCATCTGCTGGGGCCTGAAAATTGATCTTCCATAAAAGAGGACCCAGGCGAACTCAAAATGGGAAACAGACCCTGGGTAGCTAGGGAGAGGCTGGCCCAGACAGCCCAGGATCAAAGCATCTAGGCTATCCACGAGCCCCAGCACGGTGTCTGGTTATCAAATTTGCACTTGGCAGTGTCTCTCTGTTCACTCTCCTGGAGGAAGGGAAGACCCAGCCAAGAGCAGATGATGCCCCTGGCATGAAGAGTCCAGAATGAAGCCCCAGACTGACATTCTACTGTTTCTTGCATGGCATTGCTACAAAGACCTCGTTGTTGAAGTGCCAGCTATATGCCCAGCACTTTATACTCAGCAAGTGTAGTCTACACTACAACTTGGAGGAGCAGGTGCCAGTGAGCATCCACACTTTGCCCATTAGGAGACCAAGCTGGCGGCCCAAGTTCCCAGGGCCAGTACATGGCAAATCTGGGATGTGGGCCACCAAAGCCAGTGGCCATCTGAGATGTTGCTTCTTGATGTGGTTCCATGTCCTCCCAAGTCAGGTAATGAGAGTCTTGGGACCCTTCAGGGACAAGGGCCTCTGTGGGAATGGAACACAGGTCTGCTGGCTCTGTGGTGCAATGGATGGCGGCCAAAGATGGTCTGCTGGGAGGGTGGAAATGGAATAAAGAAGGAGAAAGCAGAACGTGGGTGCACACACCTTCCATAGGTCCCTGTATGAGCTAGCTTTTGCTGCATGACAAACCACTCTAAACTCAGTGGCGAATGACAATGACCGTGTATCGCTCATGTGTCTGTGGTCAACTGGGGACACCCGAGGACCCCTGCAGGTCCTGGCCAGCCTTAGCTGAGACAGCTGGGAGGACCCCTCTGCTCTGCATGTCTGTCATCCTCCCGCAGACCAGCCAGGCCATGTTCTCACAGTGAAGATGAGGAAGCCCCCGGGGCAGCAGAAACACAGGGCTTCCGAAGGCCGAGACTCCGAACTGACACGGTGTCACTCCCACCTCATTCTGTTGGTGAAGGGAAGTCACAGGGGAGAGCACTACTAGGTCACATGGCAAAGGCCACGTCGGGGTGACGATGTGTTCACACCCACGTCAGGGGTCCATGCGGTCCTGCTGTTGCCAGACGCCAGGCCCCAGCCCTGCACCCCAGCTAGCGATGCTCTGGTCCCCTCCTCCAGTCCCCATCTTGTCTGTTCACAGGAATGCCTGCTGTGTCCACACACGTGATGTCAGCCACTGAGCCCCAGCAATGAGCTCTGGCCTTGGTCACCTGACCGAGTGCGACGTGGTCGTTTTCCCCGAGGGACCCCCACGGTTTGCGCAGCACACGACTAGCCACCGTGGCGTTACGGCCTCCCCACCCCCGCTGGGCCGGGGCTCAGCGAGCACACGCTGACCGACCTACTGATAGCTGCAGCAGCAAGAGTAATGGTACTGCCTTGGGCTTCACCTCTGCCGAGCTCGGCCTCGTCCATTATCGGCCGAGGGTGCTTGTCATCGCACGGCAGGCGCAAATCAGAATCAAATGTGTTGCCCGAGACAGCGCGAATGCTCCATTTCACATTTGCAAAAAATCTGGGAGGGGGCAAAGCTCTTTTCTGTCGACTTGAAAGGGAAGGAGAGGCAGCAAGGAAAGGAAGAAGCTGTGATAATTCTTGAAAACTTTGTTTTTCATTTTCCCCTCCTGGCTCCTTGGGCTCCACTAGAGAACAGGCCGAATCCCACAAGAAAGCAGGCTCGGTCAGGGCCTAAGCAAAGCCACGTGTCTTTGTAGCTCTTTAGATGTCTTGAAATGTTTTTCAAATGTCCGGGCTCCCAAACTCTCCAATCTGTTTGCTGGAGAGGCTGGGCAGGGGTGGGGGGCGGAGGGGCTCCTCTGTAGATGTGAGGCAGCCCCAGACACATGCCTCCCATAGAGCCCCTACTTTCCCAGCGAGCCCCCACTTTCCCACAGAGACGGACACCATCCACCAGCAGCCCTGGGGCACTTCACTCCTGGGACTTACATCAGTCCTTCCCGAGAAAGAGGTGAGGTGGCCCGGGACACTGCGGCCAGGCGTCCGCCCCCCAACAGGGCCTGTCGAGGTTGCTGGCACCCCTGCACAGCCATTACTCACCCTGCTGCACCTTCCTGCTCCCCCCCCCACACACACACACCTGTGGTCAGGAGATTGCTACTCCTGGGATCCTTCTACCCCTGCCCAGGCAGGCTCATTGGTTTGCTTATGAGCCAGGCATCACCGAAGGAGGCACACAGTCCATCGCTCTCCAGGGAACCGAGCTCACACTGTGACTATGACACCAGAGTTTCCTTTGCTCTCCTTACCCTCCTTCTCCCACCAAGGCTGGTCTATAAGTTCGAATCCACAGGACTTCAGTGACCTGTGCCTTCCACTTGGACTTGGTCAATAGGGACCCCCAGTGGGAACCAGAGGGAAGGAAAAGGGCAAGGTCAGGGTCCTCAGTGCTCTGAGTGCTGTAACTGAAGGTCACTCTCTCTCCGGCTTGTCCCTCCCTCGCCCCTCCTCCTCCCCGCCCTCTTGCCCATGGTGCAATGACTGTCCTCCCCTGTCCCACCAGGGCAGAGGTGGCACCATCTCAGCTGCTGCTAACCCTGGCACTAAGCCTTCTCCGTAGTCCTCTAGATCCACACCATTGTCACTTGACCCCCTCTAGCTATCCTGATTTAAGTGTGTTATCTGACCGTGTTGTCCCTTGATGTGACACACACATCCCTAATAATACTGTGTCTTGGAGGGCAGGGAGCCCTGACATGGCCAGCACAGGGGGCCTGGCTCCATCACTGCCCAGTGGAGACCAAGCACAGTGGTCAGATCCCAACTCAGTGAGTCTCGATGAGCGATTTGTGAACTCCCTGAACCCATCATCTTTGTTAATCTCCACAACACACAACTGATTGGCCTCAGTGTTTATTCTGTGAACAAATAAACACATAGATGGAGCATTTCCAAGTGTGTATGTTATATATAGCCCAGCAGGCTAACCAAGGTGACGAGTACACACTGAGCAGGTGAGGGAGCTATATGGGGAGCTAGGCCACTCAGGAGCAGAAAAACAGGGACCAGTGTGAGAACCTAGCTCTTCCCCACCTGCTGTGTGACCTTGGGCTGGTGTCTGAATATCTCTGTGCTTCATTCTCTTCACCTGCACAGCAGAACAGAGAAGTCCTGTGAAGCCTTCTCTCTGTGTCAGGATATCGTGCGGGTCAAATGAGAAAACGATTTGTAGATGCTCACACCCTGCTTGGGAACGTCTTTGATGCCCCACTACTCATGACTGCAGTAGCCTACCTGGGGTTCCAGCGCCTCATCCTCCCCAGGTATTATCACAAGCACACAGGCCCCTTCTCGTTCTGTCCCCAGTCAGCAGCTCCAACCGCAACTTCCCGCTGCCCACTGTGCTGCTTGTAGCATTGAATCATCACAGACCATAGAATGAAGCAGAAGAGCTACAACTATACAACTTCTAGAAGAAAATTAGAGAAAAAACACAAATAAACTCAGATAGGCAAGTTCTTAATGGGGCTCAAAAGCACAATGTATAAAAGAGAAAAACAATCCACTGAATTCTATCAAATTTTTGCTTTACAAAAGAAGACTTTAAAAGAAAATAAGACACTCAAGCCATAGATTAGGGGAAATAAAAAAAGATTTGAAAATTTTCTATCTGGTAAAGAACTTGTATCAGAATATGTAGTAAGGAAAAAAACCTCTGAGTTATCAATAAGATAACCAAACTCAAGAATGGGCAAAAGATTTGAACAGGCACTACCATAGAGATGTGTTAGTGGCCAACAAGCGCATGAGAAGCCGTGCAACATTGTTGATCCTTGGGAGAGGGCACAGTAACATATGACTGAGATGCCGGTACGCTCCTACTAGGAGGGCTAAAATCAAAAAGCTTGACAAGACCAAGTGTCGTTGGGGATGTAGCACAACTGGGCCTCTAACCCCCTGGTGGAAGAGTTGAAGGTAGCACAGCCCCCTCAGAACCAGCCAGGCAGTTTCTTATAACGTTAAACAGATATTTTCCCTGTGGTGCAGCATTTCCACTCCTGTCTATTTACACATGAGAAATGAAATCATGTGTCCACATAAGACCTATCCACAAATATTCATAGCAGGGTCCTCTGGTGGCCAGTTGGGTTTTTGTTTTTTAATCATTTTGCACTCATGAATCTAAATTAATGCACAACAGGTCGCTACAGTTCATATTTGCTTTATCTTTAGAGAAGCTCAGATTATCTGCATTTGGCCAGTGGAGGCCTCATCTCCTTAGCTTCTGAGTCTTCTTTGCTTATTTCAATGTCCTTTTTAAAAAATATTTTTGTTACAAAACATACAATTTACCATTCAAATAATTTTTAAGGGTGCTATTTAGTGGTATTCAGTGCATTCATACTGTTGTGCCACCGTCCCCACTATCAGCCTCCAGAACTTTCTATCACCTTTTCCAAATAGAAACTCTGTCCCATTAAACACTGACTCTTCACTCCCCCACCCCAGGCCCCAACACCCTGCTTCTTGTCCATGAATATGACCACTCCAGGAAACACTTATATATAAGCAGAATCCCACGGTGTCTGTCCTTTCTGACTGGCTCATTTCATGAGCATGATGTCCCTGGGGTTCACTCTTGGGTGGCAGGTGGCAGGATGTCCTTCCTGTTCAAGATGGGATATTATTCCTTTGAGTAGATATTCTACATTTTGCCTACCCATCCATCCATCATAGGATACTTGTGTTGTTTGTACCCTTTGGTCAAAGGGAATAACACTGCTATGAACATGGGGTGCAAATATCTATTTGAGACCCTACTTTCAATTCTTTTTATTATACCCAGAAGTGGAATTGCTTATACACAATTACACTTGCACATGGTACATAGAACAGTCAAAATCACAGAGAAAGAAGAAATCAGACTGGAGGTTGCCAGAGACCAAGGCTGGGGGCGCCATACGTGTGTGGTGGTTTTATGAGGACAGAGTTTCAGTTTTACAAGATGAGGAGTTCTGGGATGGGTGGTAGTGGCGGTTACATGATACCGTGAATATGCTGAATACCAGTGAGCTGTGCACATAAAATGCACATATGTTATGTGCATGTTATCACCATAAAAAGCAAATAAAGCATCTGAAAATAAAAAGAAAAGGAATAGAATTGCTGGACCATGTGATAATTCTGCATTTAATCATTTCCATGGTGGTTGCACCAGTTCTTATCCCCAGAAGCACACAGGACTCCCATTTCCCTGCACCCCCACCAATGCTTGCTATTTTCTGGGTTTGTCTGATAGCCATCTCGGTGGGGGTAAGGGGGCTCCTGAGTCTTTCTGATGTGACCTTCACTATCTTGATCCCTTCCACACCAGCAGGTTTGACAAGACCATCCAGGCTGTGCTTTTCCTGCCCCAGACCTGGATTCAGCCACTTTCTTGAGGAGCCTCAGTTTCTTTCCATGGAAAACAATATGCCAAGTCCTTGTATGGGGCACTAGCGCAAAGATGGGCTCACTGCTACCTGTGTGGCTCTTGATTCTACACCTTTCCAGTGGAGTTGAGATAAAGTAGCTCATGGGATTATTCTGACAATTTGACTTCAAAACCACAACTAGAAGGTTTTTACCTAATTCTTCCTGTCTTGCATTTTGTCTCCTTCTCCCCATGCTAGGAATTCTGACTCTCGCCAACACAAGGAATAAATTTGTTATAGAAAATCATACAATAGTCTCAAATGTAATTGACCTATCAACAACAGGATTTCTAAAAATAGCTTCAAACTGTTGTGCAATGTTTTTGTGCTCAAGATATGTCACAGATGGAGTGTTTCAGCCTCTCCTGCTCCCCACTCAACTCATATGTTGAAATCCTCAACCTTAATGTAACAACATCTGAAAATGGGGTCTCTGGGAGGTGCTTAGGTCAGGACGGTGCCCCCTCCATGAGTGGGATTAGTGCCTTTACATCAGAGGCCCCAGAGAGCCCCTCACTCTTTCCTCCATGTGAACACACAGTGGGAAGATGCCACTGGTTCGTGGTCTGAACCAGAAAGAGAGTCCTCACCAGACACTGGATATGCCAGAGACTTAATCCCGAATGTCCAGGCTCTAGAACTGTGAGAAATAAAGGTCTATAGTTCCTAAGCCTTTCCCCCTGTGCCCAATCTGTGACACTGTGTCTCAGCAGCCCAGAGGGACTGGAATCAGCTACATCTCACTAGGTGTGTGCAGTTAATTATTGTGTTTTAAAGGCACCTGACACAGTTTGTCCAGTGGTTTTGATGCCAACCAGATATACATTTATGTCCACTTGTTTCATTTTTTTTTGATTGGGGGATTTCCTTTGAAATGCCATTCTGATGACTATGTAAAGATAACTAACGTCCAGTTGGCACTTCTGATTACTGCCCCCAACCCCACATCTCCCCGGGTCCCACCGGTGAGAATCTTGTTTGACCTGCATGGTTGTGTGCGACCACAGGCAGAGAGGCATATCTGAACGGGGTCATACCAAGCACATATCTGTCTGTGTGTTTTTAGGTAAATGGTGACAAACCATATACACATTTCCCACCTTTTTTCTTTCTCTTATCAACATACGCTCAAGATCACCCCATCTGGGGCCTCCGTTCTGTTCCACTTGAAACATTATATCCCTGTAACTACAAGTTCTCTGTCGGTAGTCACTCACTGTATGGTCTGTAGTACTGACTCTGTCTTCTTTCTGCATTTCTCGGTGTTTCTGAGGTTCTTGGAGCTGTTGAGCTGTGGTCCAGTGGCTTCCAACACTGCTGTCATGATATAGGTCATCCAGTCCCTTTGGTTTTGGCTCCCTAACTGTTGGCTCTCTACAAAGACCCATTTTGGAGCTACCTTGCACCTCTCCTTGCACCCCTCAGGGCAGGGGGAGGTAATATTCTCCAGAGTCTGATTTGCAGTAATATCTTTTTATTCCCAACTAACAGCCTCAAAGTAGCCACAGACGCATCTGCCTTCCATTGCCCCTCTACGCTTCCAGACCACACAGCCTCCATGTGCTCATCTGCCCTCTGGTTTATAATCATCGCTCGGTCTTAGCGCTGAAGAAACACTGAAGGTTCATCGCCACCCATACACTGATAGCCCTCCAGTGACTTCAATGGTCTGAAATGCTCCACTTTTCCTCAGAAATATTGTCCATGGGAGCAATATTCTCCAAGTTCCTGCAGATCTGTAATAACACGCCTGCTGCCTGTACTCCTGAAGGCAGCCCCCAGCAAACAAACTCCTTGGGTCACATACTCTTACCCCGAACATGTTAAGCATGTAACTTTACTGTCTTCTGGCAAAGGTGCTGCTGCTGCAAAGCCTGCATGATGATATGATACTTTTCTTCTTACAAGTGCCTTGCTATTTTTACCTGGGTGACCCAAAGACCGCTTGTCTCAAGTATCTCTAGACAAAGACATCCCAGTGGTGGTTATTCTGTCTGAACTTACCCAGGAATGAAGCATAGCCTCTCGACAGCGTTTCAAGTCATTCTTAAAAATTTTTTGAAATTAACTGAAATAATTGAATAGAAATAATTGAAATAACTAATTTAATTAATTGAACTTAATTTCATGAGAACATCTCCTGACCGTTTTAGTACTTGTTCTATTCCTTTGCAATGGTTTTGTTCCTCAGGGACTCCCATTAATGTGTGTTGGGTATCATTTGCGTATACTCTGTAACTGGCACTTTGTCTAAAATCCTCTCTTTCCCTTTCTATATAACTGATTTCTAAAAAAATTTTTCTTCTATTTTTTAAAGACAGTGTCTGTGGTTTTCATTTGTTCTAAGGTGCCATCTGGTGTAAGTTTGACTTATTCCTAATTATCTCTGGGTTCCAGCCTCCCCTGAGGATTTCTAATTTTGGTTTATATTATATTATATTATATTATATTATATTATATTATATTATATTATATTATATTATATTATACTATACTATATTATATTATATTACATCTTCTGCCATCATCTTAATTCCTTTTAGTGGTTTGGAAGAGTTAGGTTTCCTTGTTCTTGCCGGATTTTTGCTTTCATTGTATTCCACATTATTCCAGTGTCTACTTTTCCTTTTTTTTTTTTTTAAGATTTTTATTTTATTTGACAGAGAAACACAGCTAGAGAGGGAACACAAGCAGGGGGAGTGAGAGACGGAGAAGCAGGCTTCCCGCTGAGCAGGGAGCCCGATGTGGGGCTCGACCCCGGGTCTCTGGGATCATGACCTGAGCCGAAGGCAGTCGCCCAACCAACTGAGCCACCCAGGCACCCCTACTTTTCCTTTTATAATAACTTTGTGTAGGGTTTTCTTATGACCCTTTTAATGCTCATTTTTATGTGAAATTAGTATATCTGAATCTTGGAGAGTCAGCCCGGTCAACATGGGTTTCTGGTTGCACTGGAATATACCCTTGTTTGCTGTTTCCATGAGTTGATCACAGAGGTGCCTGCGTGTTCTGAGCTGTCCTGGCTTAGTCTTCCTCTGCTGCTGCTGTCCCTGCCCCAACAAAGGGGCTGCTTTCCTGCAGTGTCTCCCTAGGCTGGGGAAGCTCTGTCCTAGGAGGAATGTCCATTGCATTGGATGTTGAGGGTCCTGCCTCCCCAGCCCCTCAGACCTTCCTGAGGGTGGTGCATTGGAGTGAGCAAACCCCACCCAGTTTCAGCAGCTGTTCTCAAATGTTTCCACCACCCTTGGTGAGCACCTGTGGATGGCTTACCCTGTCCCCTCTGCTGCCTCTGGCATGGATGCTGACATGATGAGGGTCTTATGGTTTGTCCCCACCCACTCACATGCTGGAGCTCCTGGGAGCAGCATCCTGTGCCCCTTTTTGCTGTAGAGGCTATCCTTGGATTTTTGTGTTGTCCTCATGTAAAGTTTAGGGAGAATTTCAGGAGATTTGAAAACTTGACTACCACTTTCATGGTTTGAGTTTTTCTCTCCTGTGCTTTTTAATTAAAAAATAAACTACCATTTGTTGAGCCCCCATTATGTCCAAGATACTTGACAGAGATTACTATGAGATTATGTTCAATCTTCAGAAGCACCTTTCACATTTGCTATTATTGTTACTTCAGTGTTTTCAAGGAGTTAAGGCTCAGAGAGGTTCAGTAACTTGCCCAAGGTCACACACCAAGTAAGGGGCAGAGCCAAGACTTTGGCACAATTCTGTATGGCTAAGTAAGTAAGTGTTTACCTGCCAGTGAAAGCACTTGATCCACTATACATGTAACTTAGAAAAGTGGCTTTCAATTTCCCTGTAGGATTTTATGAGAATGAATCAAAGCAGGAGAGTGTTTCTCACAGGAGTCTCAGAACTCGGAAAACTCTCATCATATACACTGAAGCACTTCATGCCCAGTGTGCATGGCATCCCAGAGGGTCCCACTACCCCCTGAACCCTGCTTTCCCAAGCCCAAGAGAATTCATGGGTGGTGCTCTGGGGCTATTCAATACCAAAATTTTATTTTTTTTACTTATTTTTAAAAGATTTTATTTTTAAGTAATCTCTACACCCAAAGTGGGACTCAAACTCACAACCCAAAGATCAAGTGTCACACGCCCCACTGACTGACCCAGCCAGGCACTCCTACTGTTTTATTTTTTACCTATACTTTTCCCACACTGTCAGATATCTAGAGAAAAACTTCCTTTGAGCTTAAAAAAAAGAAATTTTTGTTGTAGTAATATTTATTTTATTTCTAAAAAAGACTAATTTATTGGAAATAGAGTAAGAACACAGGCAGAAAGCCTTTTTAAAAAATTTATTTAAATTTAACTTAGTTAACGTAGGGTGTATTACTGGTTTCTGAGGTAGAGCTCAGTGATTCCTCAGTTATGTTAAACACACTGTGCTCATCACATCACGTGCCCTCCTTGATGCCCATCCCCCAGTTACCCCATCCCCCCACTTCCCTCCCCATCAGCAACCCTCAGTTTGTCTCCTAGAGTTCAGAGTCTCTCATGGTTTGTCTCCCTCTCCGATTATGTCTTGTTCTATTTTTCCCTCCATGCCCCTATGATCCTGTGTTGTTTCTCATATTCTACATATGAGTGAGATCATATGATCTTTGTCTTCCTCTGACTGACTTACTTTGCTTGGCATAATACCCTCCAGTTCCAGCCTCACCATTGCAAATGACAAGATTTCATTCTTTTTGATGGCTGAGTAATATTCCTCTGTGTGTGTGTGTGTGTGTGTGTGTGTGTGTGTGTATGTGTGTGTGTGTGAATACACCACATCTTCTTTATCCGTTCACCTGTCAATGGACATCTGGGCTCTTTCCACAGTTTGGCTCTTGTGGACATTGTTCTATAAACATTGGGGTGCTTGTGCCCCTTCAGATCACTACATCTGCATTTTGGGGTATATACCTAGTAGTATAATTTCTGGGCCGTAGGGTAGCTCTATTTTCAACTTGCCGAGGAACCTCTATACCGTTTTCCAGAGTGGCTGCACAAGATTGCATTCCCACCAACAGTGGAGGAGGCTTCCCCTTTTGATGGACAGAGACTCTTAAGCAGACCCCCCACTGGGCCTAGAGCCCAAAATGGGGCTTGACTTCACAACCCTGAGATCATGACCTGAGCCAAAACCAAGAGTTGGATGCTTAGCCAACTGAGCCACCCAGGTGCCCCTGTAGTAATAATTATTAAGTCAAGCAAAATATTTCTAACAATCAAGCTGTTCCATAAATATTGTTTGAGCACCATGCCAGGCTGCTTTCAGGCAGACTTTCCCCAGAAAAGAAGACAGACCACAGCCAAGTGGGAGTTTCAGGTAGAATAGCTCCTAGGAATGAAGTAAGGGGGTCCTGGTGGGAAGCTAGGAAGGTAGGGAAGGTCTGAACAAAGACAGGGCATTTGTGCTGAAATATAGCTGATGGCCTGGGAAAGAAGGTTCTTGACCTACAGGAGGTGCCAGCTCCCAGAAATAAGGGCAAATGAATGGTGGGTATAGTGTCAAGGACAATGAGGAGAATGACAGCAGGTGCTATCAGAGAGGAGGGTCTGCCAGGGTACCAGGGGCTTGTGGGCAAGCCAGGCAAGGACTTCGCACCTTTCTCTGAGAAGATGGGAGCCATCGATTATTTAACACCAGAGATATGGCCTGGATTGTGTTGCAGGACAGTTCCGTGGCTGCTCTGTGGATAAAGGGTTCTAGGAGAGCAAGGACAGAAAGCAGCAGGTGAGCTAGGAGGCTGCAGCAATGGTCAAGGGGGAATCTCTAGCAGGGCAGGCAAGGGGAGGTGTTCTCAGAAAGATGCAATTCTTTCCCTGTAGGACCCCACAATGCCTCTGTGAGGGTTCACAGATGGGGAGCCTGAGGTTTATGAAGCATAGAACTGGACAAGAGGAACCAGATCTGAGACCCTGAACAAGGAGGTAGAAGGACCCCTATGCTATAGTATGTATTCAATGTATTTTGTTGAAATTATTTGTTGTATAGGATTTTAGTTGTGAATTCTGTAAAACTGATGAATCACAGCTTGTACCCATGAAACAAGTAATAGATTCTATGTCAATAAAAATTAAATTAGAGAAAAAAGGATTTTAGTTCTAACTCAAAGTGAGTATTCATCCACAATGGGACTTTGTAGTTTCCCAAATGCTTCCAAAGCATGATCCTATCTGACTTCCTACAATCCCCCAAAGCAACCAAGGCCAGTTTTATTTATCCCTGCTATACAGAGAAGGAAACTGAGCCTTAAGAGTCCCTTTCTCTTTAAAATTTTATTCTAGGTCACCTCTGTTAGAAACAAGCTTTGAACCTGGGAACGTACACTGAAATGCATGGCCCCAACCTACAGCTCTTCCACGGCCTCTGTCGGAGGAGATAGCCTGGCGTGCAGTAAGTGCTTGGCAATATTTGTGAGTGGAAGACTGACCAGGTCTGGGATGTTGGCTGAGTCACTTCCCCATAGCTACTTGGAGCTCTGAGCCTTCTGCCTTCCGTGCCCACTGGCCTCCCCGCACTACACCCATGGCCAGCTCCTGACGTCTGGGACAAGTCTCATCTGTTCCTCCATTGCCCACAGTGTGTCTCGTGGTGACTGGCCACAGTGTGTGTTGGTGAAGGAGTGTGGGGCGAGAGTAGAGAGCAGTTAGAAGTGGGAGCTGGATGAGGGAGTGGCTGACGGAGGGGTGGCCTTGCCCAGAGTCAGCACCAGGGACAGCTCCCAGCCTCTGCCTGGTCCTTAGCCGGCTTCCCATATGGTGTCACTCAAGCTCTGATGGGGGGCCCTTCCCGGTTCCCCTTCCCTTTGCTGGGGCCTCAGGATGTGTCAGATGGTGGTATGCCCTTTCCTCAGAGGGTATGGATTCAGCAGGCAAGTTCTGTCCCCTCAGGTTAATGGGCTGGGCGCTCAGAATGGGTGATAGTTAATACTCTGTGATAAGGGAGAGCCAAGAGGGGATGGTGAGGGCGTTTTACTCCCGTGGTAGCTACACACCAGACCCAGCCCCTGACAGGGGCTCCTCTGGCACCAGAACACTGGTCTGGGGGCAGGAGGCTTGTTCTCAGACCAACCCTGTGAAGGCTGCCTCTTCACTTCTGTGGGGTCAAAGTGCAATCAGGGAATCTGGGAGGTAGGCTCCCTGTGCTCTCTCGAGCCGTGGCATGGTGGGATCATTCTCTCCCTCCCTCTGATCAACCACCTGCTCAGGCGGGCCGAGGCCTGAATCCAGGTGTGGACCAGAGGCCTTGACACTTAACTGAGAAGGTGGCCAGGGGAGTGAGGAGGGGCTGCAGACAGGCCAGAGCAAGGAGGGGGCTGGCATCCGGGCTCTACCTCTCACCAGCTCAGGGACCTCAGGCCCAGCCCCAGTTCTGATTCAGTTACAGAAAGGGCATAATCACCGTCACTTCATGCCCCCACAGACAGAGGGCCTGGCACAGAGACTAGGACCCTGCCCCGTCCTCCCCACGCCCCACCCTCAGGCTGGCCAGGAGACGAGGGGGTGGCTCTGGGGGGTGTTCCCTTCAACGTCCCCTGCCTGCCACAATGCACTCTCTTCCCAGAAATCCTTCTAAATTTAGGCAAACATCTTTTGTTTGTGATAAGAAAGGCAATGCCGGTAACCAGCACAGTTCAGAGCAGGGCAGGGGCAGACCAGGTGGGCGTGAGCAGAAGAGGGAGCCACTAATTCCTCCTCATTGCCCCCGCAATCAATCGCTGACAGGTTGTTCCTGGAACGGGTTGTTTTAAGCAAGGTCGCTGTCTCTCTCTTCTGAGAATGTTATCCGCAGGAGGGCCGGCCGGCCTCTGCCCTTCCCAGGGCCGTGGGCGGGCTGTGGACGTGGGCTTCAGGGGACTCCTGGTGGCCCATCTGTCCCTGGGGGTATGGCCTGGACTGTGGTGTCCTTCTAGCTCTGGTGTCCTAAATCCTAGGATTCTCCTCCTCCCTGAGAGGAGGGGGGTCAATCCAGAAATGTGTGATTTCAAGGACAGTTGACATTCGGGGTAGGCGGCCTGTGCCTGGTGATTTATGACAGATCTGAGAGTAGATGCTGTCCCTGCCACTGCACAGATGAGGCGTGGGGGTCAGCCAGTGTGTCCACTCACAGGGGATGGGGGAGACCTGGGGTCAAACCCAGGCCTGTTTGACTCCAAAAGTCTGCTTGTCCCCTGCCCCTACCAGGCAATAGGCCCCATTACAGGGTCAGGGACATAATGAAGAGTCAGAAACAGCCCTGTCTCAAGGGTCTCATGGAGCAGAGGGACAGACAGACTCTGTTAACAAGATCAATATCTCAGAAAGGAGAGAGTTTGGGTAATGACCTCCAAAGCCAGGTGTACTGGACCTTCAGAATGCAGCTTTCTTTGGAAATTTCTTTGCAGATTTAAATAGGGTAAGGATGTGACATGAGACCATCCTGGATTAGGGTAGACCCTAAATCCAATGACAAGTGTCCTTACGGGAGGAAGAAAGGACACACAGTCACAGGGGGGAGACGTCACGTGAAGGCAGAGGTTGGAGTGATGTGACCATAAGGTCAGGGGCATCTGGACAGAGGCGCCCCCCAGCTTGTGGTCATTGGTTACACCTGCCCTGGGAGCCTCATCGGCTGAGACAGGATTGCACAGAGCCAGCAGGTCCTGGAGGATCAACAGCTCGCCAGGGTCCTGCAAGGAGGACCCCACAGACCACTGTCCCTCATCTGTGAAATGATGGGGGTAGAGGGCTAGCAGGAGTCCCACACTATCCTGCAGGCAGGGCTGGGTGCTCAAAATTTCAGAGCCACCCAGAGAATTCATCAAACAGACTGTCCCTTCCTTCCAAGGTGGTGTCTGGCTAGCGGGCATGTCTTCCTCAGTTGTCCCAATGGTCTGTGGAGCTCTCCCATCATGTGTCACTGAGCTGCCCCCACCCCCTGGGTCCTGCCCCATTTTTCTGCTCCTCCTCAGGAGCAGTGGCAGGAGAGGCACTGCCTCTCATGTGTCTCCTCCTGACTCTCCGGACCCTTCCCAGGCAACTCCAGTGGTTGGCCACTCCCCAACACCACCCTGGACAAGGCCCCTGCTGTCCTCTGTGTTACAGCCCAGTGGCTGCTCTGTGTTCACATGACATGGCCTCTGCAGCACTGAAAAAGTCAGGAGATTGCTCCTTGAGGTCCAGGGCTCCGGTCTCCCTCCTGTCTTTCTCCCCTTGCTGGCTCTGCCTCTTCTCCACGCCCTCCAAACCCTGGAGGACCCCAGGGCCAGCCATGCTCTGTCCATCTGTTATCTGGCCATGAGCATTCCAGATCATGTCCATCTCAACCAAAGACCCCCCAAGGCCCCTTCTCCAACCTCACCCTGAACTCTAGACCCAGCAGACCAGGTGCCCACTTAGACTGCCAACTTAGTGGCTAGTAGACGTGGTCAACCTCTGGGTCTATACCTGAGCTCCTGCTTCCCCAGTCCTACTGCACCCGCAGCCTCACAGAGGGGACACGGACCCCAGTGTCTTCCTCGATGTTTGCATCACCCTCCCATCTCACGTTTTGCTGTCTGTCCTCTCCACTCAGAACACCCTTCTCTAGTATCTGCCTAGCTCATTCTCTCAAGTCTGTGCTCAAATGTCCCTTCTCGGTGAGGCCTGCCCTGGCTGTCATGTTTAATATCACAAGCCCCACCTCCACTCCCCCAGGTTTCCTTACTCTGCTGTAACCCTCCTCCTATAACACTTAAAATCTTCTGGGATGCAATTTAAGTGGCTCTCCCCACCTTGAACTGTAAGCTCCCCTGAGGACAGGGATTTTTGTCTATGTTGCTTCTCATGCATGCATTCCCAGCACCCACAGGAGACATCTGGACACTGCAAAGAGGAGGAGCAGTTGAGAGAGGTATCTGAGAGGAAGCACAGGGAGGTGGGCAAAGCTGGGGGAGGCCGTTCTTCCCACCCACGCCGAGTCCACGTCTGCACCAGCAGCTATGTCTTCCATGACTCCTCAGGAGTCACACTGCCTCTGATGAACAGGGGTACAGGCTTCTCTAAGGTCATGCTGTACTTGAGTATGCCTCAGAATGACCTTGGTGAAACAGAGGCTGACCTTGGTCTTCTGAGAACACAGGCTGCTGGGCCACACGTCCAGTTTCTGATGCAGTAGGGCTGAGAATTTACAGTTCTAATTCCTTCTGGTTGAATCTAATAAGATTTTATATATTCAGAAGAATTATATATATGTGTGTGTGTGTGTGTGTGTGTGTGTGTGTGTGTGTGTGTGTATTCAGTAGAATTTCTAGGCATATGGCCTATGTATCTTCAACTGTACCAGAAATTACTTTTCAAAGTAGTTCTATTTACATCTTACCAACCATCATATGCCATCATCATAAGTTTCCACTTGTGCAGAGGTGTGTGCCTAAATGCTCCATTTAGTTGCCCATATTTTATCTGTGCACCAATAGCACACCACTGTTGTCATGACAGCTTTCCAAAGTCTTTCATATCTAGTGCAGTGAACCACTCCCACATTCGCCTCTTCTTTCTTAGTCTCTGGCTAATCATGGCTTTTTGCTATTGCATTTAAATTTTAGAATTAGTTTTAAGAAGAAATCTTTGAGGTATTTTATTAGAATTATATTGCATCTATAAATTAACCAGGGAATAATTGACATCTTTATGATTTTAAGCTTTCATATCCATAACATAATATAATCTTCATTAAGTCTTCCCTACTGTCTTCCACTAAATGTTTTATAATTTATTACCTACTGATCTTGTACACCTTTTCTCATATGCATGTCTTTTTTTTTAAGATTTTATGTATTCGTCAGAGAGAAAGAGAGAGATCAAGACGGTGAGCACAAGTAGGGAGAACAGCAGGCAGACACAGAAGCAGGCACGCTGCTGAGCAAGGAGTCCAATATGGGACTCGATCCCCAGACCCTAGGACCATGGCCTGAGCTGAAGGCAGATGCTTAACCACTGAGCCACCCAGGCATCCCTCATATGCAATCTCTTAATGCCCCACTTTGTGTCACTATTATAGATGATATCTATATTTTCCAAATGGTGTCATGTAAGTGCAATTGACTTTAACCTACTGTTGTTCTATCTATCTAGAAACTTTGCTAAATTCTTTCATTAATTCTAATAGATTCTGTGCAGATTATTTATGATTTTCTATACAGAAAATACCATAGGACAATGATGACAGCTCTGTGTCTTTCTTTGCAATTTTTATATTGCTTATTTCTTTTTCTTGTCTTACTGCATTGGCTGGTGTTGCCAATACAAGGTGAATAAGAGTGAGAGAAATGTGTTTTATCAGACGTAAATCAGATTTTAAAGGAATTAGAATTTTTTGATTTGTTTTTTGTTTGTTGTTGCTATTTTTTGGTACAATTCCTTTGTTTCATTTTGTTTTATATTTCCTCTTTATGAAACTACAGAAGTTTCATGCCAAACCTAATACTGCAAGTTGTTAAAAGAACACAAATGGATTTTATCATCAATTTTGTAAAATATTTTCAATATCTGTTAGGATGATCATATATTTTTTCTTTTATCTATTAATGTAATGAAATATTAATGTTATTAGTGTAACAATATTGCCTTCTTGAAATGAACCCCAATTGATCATGACTTATTTCCCTTTCTGTAGTATAGAATTTGGCTTGCTAATATTTTTTGTTGGATTTTTACACCTATGTTCATGAGTAAGGTTTTTTTAATTTATCTAATTTTCATGTCAAAATAAGCTGGAAAAAATGCTCAACATCACATGTCATTGGGAAGCTGCAAATTAACACAGCAATGAGATAACCTTACAAACCAACGAGAATGGCCAAAATCCAAAACACTGACAACACCAAATACTGGTGAGGATATGGGGCAGCTGGAACTCTTGCTCACTGCTGTAGGAATGCAAGATGGTGTGATCACTGAGGATGCCAACCTGATGCGATCCTACAAAGCTAAACATATTCTTACCATATGATCTAGCAACTTTACTCCATGATATTTACCCAAATGAGTGGAAAACATGCCCACCCCAAAACCTGTTCATGGATGTTTATTCATAATCACCAAAACTTGGAAATAACTAAGATGTCCTTCAGTAGGTGGAAGGATAAATAGGCTGTGGTCCATCCAGATAATGAAATATTATTTAGTACTAAAAAGAAACAGACTATCAAGGCATGAAAAGACAGGGAGGGACCTTAAATGCATTTTATGAAGTGAAAGACGCACACATGAAAAGGCTACACACTGTTTTATTCCAACTATATGACATTCTGGAAAAGGTAACATGGAGACAGGACATCAGTGGTTTCCAGGACTTGTGGAGGGGTTGGTGTGTGGGATGAAGGAGAGGGGGCTGAACAGGTGAATCACAGAGAAAATTACACTGTATGATAGATACCTGTCGTTAGACATTCGTCAGAACCCACAGGATTCACAACACTAAGAGTGAGCCTTAATGGAAACCATAGACTCTAGGTGATGATGGCATGTCAGTGGAGGTTCATCGTAACAAATATCCCACCACTAGGAGATATTGCTAATGGGGGAGGTTCTGCGTGTGCTGGTCCAGGGAGTACCTGGAAAGTCCTTATACTTTCCTCTGAATTCTGCTGTGCATCTAAAATTGCCCTAAAAGATAAAGCCTGTTTTTTTGTAATGAGCTGGAATGTGTTTTCTAGTTTTCTATTCTCTCAAAGGATTTGTGAGAGACTGGAATCATTCCTTGAATGTTTAGTTGTACTTGCCTATACTTACCTGGGACTTGTGTTTTGTTCTGCTTGTTTTCTGGAAAGATTTTTATACTCTTGATTCTATTTCATTAATGCGTATAAGACCATTAAAATCTTTTATTTCTTCTCGAGTCAGGTTTGGCATTTCATATCTTTTTGAAAATCCGACTGGTTCGCCTACGTTGTCTTATTTAGCGCTATCGAATTGCTCGTAATAGTTTCTACTTACTTATATTCTGTTCGTGATTGATTTCCTGCGAGCTTACTTGGTATTCCCTATCCTACCTCTCATGTGTAGATATTTAATTTTAAGCTTTATTCTTTTCTGATATAAGAACCTAAGCCTACAAATCCTTTTATAAATATTGCTTCAGCACTTCCCCGTGAGTTTGGATATGTAGTGTCCGTTATTACGCTTTTCTGGCATTCTCTCCACTCCACGATGATACCTTCTTTGACTCAAGAACTAGTTGTGGGTGCATTTTAAAGTCCGCATGTGCTTGATATTGATGTTACCTTAATTGCACTGTGGTCAGAGACTGTGGTCTCTTTGGTCCCTCTTCTCTCAAATGTGTTGAGGCTTGCTTTGTTTATGGCTTAGTTCTTAATAGACGATCCGCAGGCATTTGAAACGAGTGTGAATCTTCCAGCGGAGGGGTGTCGTTGTCTCTATGTATTTATTAGATTCAGCTTATTAGCCATGTCGTTAAAAACATCCTGTATGACACCCTCTCTCTATCAGTCACTACCACGCGTGTCTCAGGGGTCTCTGCGATGGGGGTTGTCTATTTTTCTTCGTCTTCCTCCTCGTGTCTGACAGAGTTTGCTTTATACATTGGACCTCGTCACTAGGCGTCAACAGTTCACACTTACGGTCAGATTGAACGTTCTGCCTAGATTTGGTGATTCTCTCTACCTCTGGCAGTGTTTTTATCGTGAATGTATTTAGCTGATATTTTCATTGTAGTGAGGCCGGCTTTTGTGATGAAGTTTCCAGGGACGTCTTCCGGTGCTCCCTTCAGCCGTCTCTGTCTCCTGCAGCGTGTCTGGTGCGGACCACACAGGGTGCTCCAGCCACACCCCACAGTCACCATGTACCCTCTCTGTACCCGGCCTGCGTGCGCCAATGTCTGCCCGCCTGGTCCTCTCCTCCCACCTGAGCTCCGGCGCCCGCCAGAGCCTCTCACCTTTTCCTCTCCTGCTTCCTGACTCCTTCCTCCTGTTTCCTGTCACCGTCTCCGTGCGCGGCACTCTGGGCAATGTCTCCGTGTCCCTTTTGCCTTTCACCAATTCCCTCCTTAGCCCTGTGGACACTGACAGTCCTGTTTTTCCAAATCCAGGTCTCACGTCTCCCATTCTCAGAATTTCGTTTTGCTTCTTGCCAATCAGATCCATCAGCGTGGATCCCTTCTTCTCCCTGGTCACACTTTCCACACCATCTTTCAGTTCTTCATATAAAACAAATTTGTTCTTGGCCTGATGCCTTGGCTACTGCAGTCTCTGTGGGTCTGTTTCCGCAGGTTTTAAATGTAGCCACTTGCCCTTAGCTGTTACGTTTCCTCTGTGATTTTATATTAATTGTAACTTACGAGGCAGAACATTTCTGACGCCTAAGTGTGCAGACTTGCTGTCCCCTCAGCCAGGTGGTTTCTGTCCCCCTCGTCCCATTTCATAAGTGCAGGCTCATGTAGGGGTGTCTGTCCCAACTTGAGATCCTGTGTGGGCCCTCAGTTTGCTTCTTGTCCGCCAGTGACATGGGGCCCCTCACGGCTCGTCTCTGGGTGCCCAGAGGGGGAGAGGTCTCCTGGGTGAAGCTTACCTTCCGCGCCGCTCAGCGTCCTGCTCTCACCATTTCTCACCGTTTCCAGCCATGTGGCCTTTCATTCCTTTTCCTACAAGGTCAGAGAAGCATCTTAAAAGATCAAACACCTTAAAAATGTCTACAGTACATATTTCTTTCATCCAGCATCTTAATGGTTCTGTACCAGGATGCTTTCTCCAGACATCTAGATTGTTAAACTGCCAGAAGGGGGTCCTTCAACTTCAAACAAAGGAACGGTCACCAATGCATTGAACAGAAAGCATTCATTGAGCACATACTGTGTACTGGGCACTGGGATGGGTGCTGTGCCTGGTCCGATGAAGGGACCCGTGGAACCAGGACAGACTCTGTGAGTAGCTGTGAGTCCCTGGGTCTCCGCTTTCTCTGCCATCCAGGGCACTGACGGATGGCTGTGGTCAAGCCCCTTTGAGAAGACTCAGCCGGTTGGCCGCCTCCGCTCAGGGGACTCTGGGACATGCCCACGGCGTTTTCTGGTGCATCCTGGAAAAAACTGCCGTTGCTCGCGGGGAGGCCTCCCTGCAGGAAAGCCTCGCTCTGCTGTAGAAGCCGACAGAAGGGTGGGCGGTGGTGCGGTCCATGCCAACCTGAGCAGTTTTCAAAGTCCAATCTTCTTCCAGTTCCCCCGCTGAGGACCGCAGGCGACTTACAGACCCTCCTTGAGCGCGGCAGGGACTGGAAGGGCCTGGAGTCATGACCAGCACTGAAGAGACCAACACCGATCCCAAGAGACAGCAAATGGGCCCTTAGAGGCACTTGAGATGGATTGTGAGGGTCATCACCCTGACTCTGGAGACCCTGGGCCCCCCACCGACCAGCTGGCAACACCGGCACATGTGGGCATGGCAGCAAGGTGGGCGGGTGGCACCCAGGCTCCTGGGACAGGATTCAGGCACAGATCCACCCCACCCCACCCCACCCCCCGCAGTGGTCCTGGGCCAGGCCTCGAGCCTCCATCTCCTCCAGGGTTGGCAGGAAGACCTGGGAGCACCTGAAGGTTGTAGCCTCGGTTACAGTTAAACAGATAATGGAAGGGGGCCGGGGCGTCCCCAGCTCCACGGACGACACCGTACCCCGGCACATCGCAGCCTATCATCGTGAGCACGAGCTGCATCCCGGACTAGGCGGAAGCGAGCCAGAAGAGGGGCTGCTGCGCTCCTCGGCCTCGGCAGCTGACGGGGAAGATAAAGCCCCGATGGCCGCGCGCTGAGCCGCCGCGGCCGGCTCCAGGCTTAGTTAACCTGGTTTTATCTCCCATAAATCCTCGTAAGCGACTTTAAGGCTCATCAGGCCTTCAATTGCCATTTAAGTGTTTT
This sequence comes from Spilogale gracilis, assembly GCA_004023965.1. NCBI lineage: Eukaryota > Metazoa > Chordata > Mammalia > Carnivora > Mephitidae > Spilogale > Spilogale gracilis. The sequence continues at coordinate 34,423 of PITA01013373.1, read as the reverse complement.
TTCTGCACTAACTGCTTCTTGTTAAATAGTTTGACATTTATGCGTCTAGACTTTGGTTGTTTGGATATTGATTTGGTCCAGAATGATAATGGAGGAGAAAGGCCGTCTTTGGCAGCAGCCGTATATCTCCATGAGACAGATTGCTTCTTTTATTTTCCCGGTGCTGGACCCCGAGGAGAAGCCCCTGCAGGGCTCCGAAGGGACGCCTGCTCCCAAAGGGGTCCCCACGTCTTCAGGACGGGGGAGCCGGCTAAGCACCAGACCTGAAGGGGCAGCTCTGGGCGGGGGCACTTCCTGGCAGCAGCCGAGGAGTTCTCTCTGGAAGTCACAAGTGCCAGAGTCACAGGTGGGATGGCAGCAGGCGCCTCGAAGCGGAATGAAACCAGCTTCACTTGTTTGCGACCTCCTGAGCTGGCCACGCCCCTTCCATGTGCCAGCACCTTTGTCCATGCTATAGGCTCAGACTAGGGTACCTTTCTTTCTTCCATCTTGTAAACTCCTACTCATCCCTCAAGACCCTAAGCAGACACTCCCTTCTTGGCTGGGCTTCCCAGTGATGCATGGGGGGATGCTCTGGTAGACACCCAGAGGCCTCGAAATTTTCCTTAGGGGTCAGCCAGACCCTGCTGGTCAGCACGTGGGTGAGAGGGCCACTCAGGAATTCTGGGGTGCAGCTAGACCCAAGAGGAGGGTCTCCAGCTCCCTTCTGGCCCAGCCTCTCCTCCACCGTGTTCTCTGTATACCCCACCAGCTTACACCAGGTGTGGCAATCCTCAAGATTCAAGCTCCTGCGGCAGACCATACCCAGGGAGTCTGTGGCCAGAGAGTGAGTCTCCGATCAATACCCAGGAACCATGCGGAGCCACCAGCCGGGCGGCCGGGGTGAGTCATGGCTCCAGGAGGGTGAGGGAAGCCCCAGCGCCTTGGCAGACTGGCCCCTAGCCCCTCCCTCTCTTCCCCACCTCTGCCTGTGTCCCTGTTGTCCTCGTTCCCGCTATAACTCTTTCGAAAAGGTTTTAAAGCCCAAAAGGCACAGAGAAAAATGCTCCTGCCCTGTCCCCAACTCCCAGAATCCACAGATGTTCCCGTTTTATCATTTTCATTTAGATTGATTGAAATCCAGGAGATAAGAGCCACAGATGAAGCCTGCCTGCATCCTGCACATCGTGCACCTGCACCACGGAGGGCGCATCTGGTCCCCGTGGCCTCTGTCCCCTAGTCCGCCTTCCTCGTCTATATTACAGGCATCTATAAGCAGTTTTTCGTGTTGCTTTGTGTGTTTAAAAATGTATGAAAAATGTTGAGCATGTTTTCACCATTCCATAGCATTTCATCATATGAATGAGCCTCTGTTTTATTTGTCCTTTCCATATCATGGGCATACAAGCTGCTCCGAGAGAGGCCACCACAAGTTGTGTGAGTTGAGCCTGCACCCCTAGTGTGTGGGTCCCTGCCTCTTGGGGCAAGCCCCAAAAGGGAGGCTGGAACCCCACTCCTCCTCGGGTCCCAGGGGGAGCCGATCCAACAGATGCCCGGACACCTGTCTGTCACTGAAATGTGGATTTCCTCTTTGCTGTATATCTTCTGCCTATTTTCTTCTAGTCATTTGCCTTCCTCCTCCCTGAATTAGGCAGTAATTTATATGTCCAGGATATTAGTCTTCTGTCTGATGGATACACTACAGATGTCTTCTTCTGTCTGCTGCCTGATTTTTATCTTTGCTTCTGTGTCTTTGTCCGACAGTTAATTTAAATCTTGATGTAAAGCCAACCTACCACTGTTGCCTTTACCCGTGGGTCTACTCATCTCTGATGTGGGATTTTCCTGCCCGGGTCCTGAGCCTCATCTCCTCCCTTGAGTACCTGCATTTCCCATACTAAGACTTTTGATTCAGAGAGACATTTCATGCCAAGCATGGCTCTAATTTTTGCTGAGACCACTTTACATTTCTGAGGACAAACCTACAAACCTTGCTGGATTTTCTTTGCTAATTCTCCACGTGAGGTTTTGTGCATGGATGTATGAATTGGGCCAGTTTTTGCAGGAACTGTGGGTGGGTTTGGCCCCAGGGAGTATCAGCCTGTAAACGAGGCTCCAGCTTTTGGTTTTCTTCTCACAGTCGGTCTGAGGCAGAAACTTTCTGCTCCTTGAAGGTGTGTTAAAGTTCACCTTTACAGAGCTGGAGACTATTCAGTTTTTTCCCCACTGAAGGTTTTGTTTCCCTTAAAATACAATTTGGCAGCAGCATGTTTTTGTTTTTGTTTTTAGAAAAAGCTGTTCCTACAGGGTTTCCAAATACACTTCTATGAAGTAATTTCTAACATTTTCTTAGGATTTCTCAGTAGCTCTTGCACATGTAGCTATGCCTTCTCCTTTCTACAAGGTTTACTTGTGCCCTCTCTCCTTTTCCTCGTAAGCAATATTGGTAAAGACTGGATTAATATTTCAAAGAATCATATTTTGGATTTTGATGCTATTTACACACCTTTTGGGTTTTAATTGTCTTATTTCTGCTGTTGGCAGAGCAGTGTCATGGTCAGGGACTTGGGTCCTGGACCAAGATGGCTCTGCCACTTCTACTGCTGTGTGACATTCATCAGGTTACTACACCTCTCTGTGTTTAACCCTCAGAGTGAGGAAAACACTGCCCACTTCACGAGTTGTTGTGAAAAAAAATTAAAGTAATGAAGTAATATGTATAAAGAGCTGGAAGTATTCTTTCAACATTTAAAAACCTTTGCAAATTAAGACCAGAGAGTTTCCTTAACCAACATCGATAATCTACCAAATCCACACAAATAGCACACAGGGGGGTGATCTATTGTAAATGTCCTATATCAGGAACAAGGCAAGTCTCAAGTCAGCATAATGAGGAGGTCCTAGTAGCTCAGGAAGACAAGACAAAATGTAGAAGATAAAGCACGTAGTGAGGAGGGTAGAAAATTAAGTTGTCACTATGGTCATCTGACATGACTATTCTCTATAGAAAGCCCCAAATAATCTATAAATACATTATTAGAATGAATAAGAGACAGCAAGTTTTCTGAATATGAGACTAATCTATTTTTAAATACATCACTTTAAGGCAGGACCAAACAAAAAGTCTAATCTTTATAATAACAACAGAAAATACAGATCAGCTAGCAATCAATCCAGGGAAAGACTCTTGCAGAGAAAGTCATTAAACGTTATTGACAGAACTTGGGAAGACGTAAGTAAACAGGGAAGTGTACCATATTCATGGAGACAAATACTTGTGAACCTCAAGGTGTCAGTTCTCCTTAAACTGATGGATAGATTGTGGTTCCAATCACATTTCTTTGTGTCTGTGTGACTTAATAAACTGATTCTAAAGTGTTTGTGGAAAAGCAGTGCCCATCCAAGAATAGCCAAGGGGCTCTCCTGAAGAACAGGGGGAGAGAGACTTGCCCTTCCAGACCTCAGAAAAATGTTACAAAGTCACAATAATTCAAACTCTGAGTCATGTGCTTCAGAGAACTGCAAAGAAACATTGTGTGCAGAAAGTTGCTTATGAATGGTCTTTACAACATCCTTCATATTGGCCAAACGAGCATCAACAGAGATGGGTGAAAAAGATACGTCCATGCGCACAATGGAATCTTACTCAGCCATAGAAAGGAGGGAGCTCTGACACCTGCTACTATTCGGATGAATGCCGAAATGGGATGCTGGGGGAGGGAAGCCATTCACAGAGACCACTTGCTGCATGACCGTGTTGATGGGAAATGTCTGCAACAGGCCAGTGCACATCGAGAGAAAGTAAGTTTGGGTTGCCAGGGGTTAGGGTGGGTGGGGTGGGAATGGGGAGTGAGTGTTAATGGCCAGATTACTCTGTTAGTATACTAAAAGCCATTGAACTGCCCATCTTAAATGGGCAAATCTTATGGTATGTGCGTTATATTTGCAATTTTTTTTTTTTTTTTGGAAAAAGGCTCTATTGGTCCAAATTAGGCTTTGGAGGGAAGGCCCTGAGAGTACTCATTCACCAGGCAGGTATGAGCACTGGCAGATAAGTAACAGATGTTTGTTGAAGGAATGCATGTGTGTATGCCTGTGTGAATGAAGGAGGAAGGCCAGAGAAGTTCAGTGTCTGCCCTTGGGCATCCAGCCAGTGGGTAAGTAGAGAAGCTGGAGCTTGAGTTCTGGTCACTCTGGCTTCTCAAGCCCGCCCTCTCCAGACCCACAAAGGAGGGAGGAGAGCAGAAGAGCTGGAGGAGATGAGGGAGGAGATGAGGAAGGAGGCGAGGGAGGCTGATTTGGGAAGATGGTGATGGCAGGAGGGAGGCTGATTCAGGAAGGTGGTGATGGCAGGAGCTCATCCACGATGATGTCGGAGGGCGCAAACTCGAGACCGGACAGTGAAGGTACCCAGAGTGGGAGGGTTCAAGCCAATGCCAGTGGCCATGCAGGTGACCCTTAGGGAAGCACCTGGGACACAATGAGTGCAGTGGGACCACCTCCTGTCTGTGCAGTGACAGTCGAGGCTGGGATTTCTGGGGTTTACTGAATCTGCCCTCCACGCCTCTCCAAGCTGTCCCCCAGACAAAGAGCCCCAGAACAGATGACGTCAGAGCTTGGGGGGGGGGGCTCAGGGAGCAGTAAGGTGAGAACTTGAGGCCCTTTTCTTGTAAATCTGTTCTTCCCTCATCCCTCCCTGCTGGGGGCCCTCTGGGCCAGGTCTCCTTCTTAAGTGAACCACAAGGTAAAGATCGGTGGTGGGATCTGGCTTCCTCGCAGCAGAGGAAGGGAGCAATGCTCAGGAAGGCCCAGGGACGCGGTCCTGTGATTTAGGAGGGTGGAGCATTTATCTTTCTGATGCTGTGAGAGCCCTCACCACATGGCCTGAACATGAGTTATTTTTGGCAGGTGCCAGGAAAAGCATGGGGGAGGCCATGCGGTACCGTGGCTGTGAGATCACCTGGGGCAGATGCACCCAGACGCTACCTCTCACCCTCCAGAGATTTGGCTGGATCTCTTGACACCACACCTCGGTTTCCCGATCCTGGGCTCGTGCAGCCTCAACTCCTGCCCAGGTCTCCCTCTAGCTGGCCTCCCCACCCCGGGTCGCTCTCCCTCTCCTGGGCACTCCAGCCACCTGCAAACACCCACCAGCCCCTGGCTCACCTACCCCCCCCCACCGGGAGGCCATATTTCCTTTCCCCCTACACTGACCCCCAGGCTCATCCTCTTCACCCAAAACTCCACCAGCAGCAGGGAGGCAGAGAGCTGTCAGATTCAGCCCAGCCCTTACCTGCCTCTCCCCAGCTGGGCAGGCTTCTCTACCCCTGGGCCTCAACCTCCCTTTCCTGCCAAGCCCCGCAGTCCAATCAAACCCCTGTGCACGGTCTTACCTGGGACACCTAGCAGGGCTGGGCATGAGCGCCTCTGTGCGGCCTGTTCCTCTCAGGTCCTGGGCTTCCTGCTGGCTCAGCCTGCCCATGTGGGCACCGGCACCCAGGAGGTGCTCAGCAGGCACCTGTGGGATGCAGGGAGCAGGAGAGGAGAAGCAGGGAGGGCAGTGGGGTCAGCGCCTTGGCTTTGGGGGGGCAGTAGGTGTTGCCACGGTCCTCCCATCTGGGACCAAGCCCTCCCAGAGCACCCCGCCCAAGAATTCAGAGATAAGGGAGGCCCATCCCATTTCCCGTGGCCTGGGGAGCTTTGTGTCCCCTCACCCCAGAGGGAGCAGCAGTTTGGGGCACCCCAAAGTGTGTGAGTGGTGGCCCTGCCCTCCGGTGAATGCTGCGTGGCCAGGCCCTACGTGGCTGTCTGCCGTGTGTCTGCAGGCCGGAGTGCGCTGCGCTGGGCTCTGCTGTCCTGGGGCTTCAGGACGGCTCCCCCTGCCCAAGAGGGAGGTGGGTGGGGTGGGCGCGTGGGGTGCGAGGAGCGCAGAGGGTGGTGAGGGAGGCTTGTGGCTGGGAGCAGCCATGCTGCCGGAGGCCTGGCGCACCTACACCGTGGGGTCCCAGCATCCTCCCTCTGTGCGGGTGGGGAACCCCAACCTGCCACGTACCCCCAGAGCTGGCTGGAGCATCACCCCTGAATTCTCGGGGCCATCCGCACTCAGAGGCTGCTCAGGGTCAGGGACTCCTGCTTGACCTTGTTCGTTGGCCACAGGAAGGCACGAAGCCGGGAGCCTTCACCACGGTTCCTTCTTGACAGGCTGGGCTCCTTCCTCCTCCTCCTCCCCTACCGAGAGGGGCTCGGCCTCCAGAGGGGGGCTTGTCCTGCACAGGGGGCTCGGCCCATGGAAGGGGGCTTGTCCTGCACAGGGGGCTCGTCCCATGGAGGGGGCTGATCCCGCCCAATCCTCTTGTACCCCACAGCCTGAAGGGCAGCTCTGCGGGTGACATGTTAGCCCCTCGCCACCACAATGCCCTCAGATAACACTCTCCTCTGTCATTTGCCCCAACAGGGGTCAACCTGTGACTGTCGTGTTGGTGGAGGTCAGGGTAATGCGGCCGGAGCAAGCATCCACGAACGCAAGGCTCAGGCCCTATCTTCGCACATACATATGTTCCCTCGTTAACCCTCTCCGTGCATGTTGGGGGCTGGAGACTCTCTCCTAGGGCCACACGCGCTAGGCAGTGGGCAGCTAGCGAACCAGCTGGTGGATTCTCAGGCCCCCAGCTTGAAGGACGGCCCAGAGGCCCCTCCTGGTGTTGACCGGTGGATCAGCAGGGAGAAGGGGTGCCAGACCTAAGAAGCCACAGGTGGGGGTGAGACGTCCCCTCCCCCCTCCCCAGAACCACCCAGAGCCCCCGAGACGTGCTCTGTACATGAGAGACCTGCCGAAGTCCCCGAGCTCTTCTCCACCCTGACCTCGCAAACGACATCACCCAATGTCCCACTGTCCCCACCTTTCCCACCCTCCAGACGGTGGCTCTGTGTGCGGGGCTGGGGGGTGGTTCTGGAGAAAGGCTGTGTTCACCCTACTGGCCAAGACACAGCATCTGTCACCTCGATGAGAAAACAGCCTTTGCACGGATCCCATGTGGGGCTGAGGCCGGGACGCGGAGCCTCAGGCCCCGGGGACAGGGTTCCAAAAGGGTGCATGCCAGGAGGTGCGCTGGCTTCTCTCTCCCATAGAGGGACCCACCATAAAGCTCCCTGCCGCCCATGCTCTGCAGCCTGCAGCGGGTGGAAGTGATTCTGAGTGCCTTCCACGCCGGACCTCCCGGGAACGGCCGTTCTCCTGTGGGCCCGGGTGGGTGCCGTCTAGCAGCAGGAGGGCCCAGCCCCCTCCTCTCCCTTGGGGTGGTCTACGGAGCGGCCATAGATTGGAGATGTATTGTGTTTGTTTCCAAAACATCACTGCAGCATCCTCTGTGGGGCTCTGGAGTCAGAGTCCCCCCCAGAGAGTCCGTCCAGGGACCCCCCAGGGAGCCCCTACCCCGGCCTCAATTTCCTCTCTCCAGCGGCAGGATGAGAGCCAAGACGGTGGCCGTGAGCCCCATCCCGGGACAGCCATGCCAGGGCCCATGGTTCCAGTGCAGAGGTTGGGAGACCCCTCATTCACTGACACCGTCATGGACAGATTGAGCAGGTATCCGAGTAGAGCGCGGCTGCTTTGTGGACAGCCCGTATCACTCGCCTCGGCACACGGGGTCACGCGAGCCGGCCGCCGCCACCACCAGGCGCCCTCCGGGCCTTCCCAAGCTGGCAGGTACATGTGCCCCGCCCCCAGCCCGCTTTACAGGACAGGACGCTGAGGCACACAGAAGCCAGGGGACCACGTAGCTGGTGGACAGGAGGGGAGCGGGGTCGAGCCAGGCAGTCAGATGGGCAGCGGGACAGGGCGTGGCTCTCTGTCACCCGCCACTGGCCACCTCCTCCTCAAGGTGCCTTGCGGCAGTGGAGACCCAGGTTCTCTCCGCGTCCTGGCCGGGGGTCGCCCAAGCAGGGGCTCATCTAACAGCCTGAGGTCCGAGCCTCCTTTAGAAGGGGGACATGGGCCTCAGGCCCCATGGGAGTGAGAGGGAGGGTGGGCTGGCCTGGTCCAGACGCTGTCAGCAAAGGCAGGCTCGAGTGATGATTCCAGAAGGCCGGCCTGGGGATTCCAGAAGCTCCCCAGGCCTGAGTCAGGCCTGCTTCCCTGACTCCAGGACTCCAAGGCTATGGAAAGACTTTGGGGTCCGAAGGCAAGATCTCATCTCTTTCCCCAAAATGTGGCCTGTGCGATTTCCCCATCTATAAGGTGGCTGTGATACGGCCCACCGCAAGCTATGAGCGCCTGGCTCACTCCTGGGATAGGCCTAGACCCCCAGCATCCAGCCCTGTTTTAGCAGCGCCCCCTCCCACAGGCCTCTGCCTCAGGCCTGCATGCAGCCTGCTGGTGCCCTGGAAAGAATTAGGCACCCCTTCCTGCCTCCATGTTCTCAGGGAGGCTGGGTCTTATTTAAGCCTTTGTTCCCTGAGAGCTGCCCTTTCGGGTTTTAATCCAGTAGGTCTGGGCATGAGGAGGAAGTCTGCTTCCTATTTGGGCCGCTGCGGTGCAGGCTGGAGGCCGGGGAGCGTTCTGGTCAGCGGTCAGGAGGCATTCCCACGTGGCCGCTCATGGCCGGTAGGCAGCTGGCTTTGAAGTGTGCGGGGAGCTCCAGGAGGCGGGGCATCAGGCCCCAGACACTGCTGGGGGTCAGCACCAGGCATGATTCCTGGCCGCCTCTCGCCCCAGGCGGGACCTCATGTCTCTTTGAGACTGATGACACGGGCCGGGGATATACTCAAGTCTCAGCATGTCTGGGTGCCAGCTCAGGGCTCCCATTCCTCTCCCCACCTGCCCCCAAGAGCCGGAGGAACTCGGCCGGGTTGGCACAGCTGGTGAGCGTCCAAGCTGGTGTACAAGCCCTCCACACGTCCAGTGCGTTCCTGCACCCGCTGCTGACGGTAGTGATCTGCCGAAGGCCCGTCTCCCAGGCTTCCCTCTGCAGTGGGCAAGAAGGGGTTTTGTGGTCAATGGGTAGAGATCACTGGGTGAGAGGGAGCTGGCGTCCTTACTGCAGGACTTCTCAGAGCCTTATAGGATAATGGGCACCAGGAATCTCTGAGATCATCTTCCAAACTTCCTCAACTAAAGGCCCCTTTGTTCCATGGGGCGCCTCGGAGTTCAGCATCTCCATGGCACATGGCACAGGCTTCATGAACGAAGGGTGAAAACCTAGCCCTGCAGGCTAAGCCCAGCACGGCCATTTTCTTCCGGAAGATGCTGCCCCTTCCTCTTGGCTGGGACCTCCACAGACTGGACTTCACACCTCAGCAACTTCTCCCCAGTGCCCTTCCCCTCTCGTTCCTCGGGAGCTCTGTGGTGCCTTCGATAACCGTGCTGTCCCTCCTCCTCTGGGAAGCCCTCCTTGAATCCCCCACCCCAGTCCGGGCCTAGGGGCTCGCTCCCGCTTTCTTCCATGTCATACGACATCCGTCACAGCACCTTTCCTTGTCCTTCCTGCAGACGGCCCTGTCCCCGCGTCTCAGTGGTCACCTTGTCCTCAGTCTCCACCATGACACTGGGAGCCACAGGCTTGCAAAAGAGCGGGAGAGGATGGCCACATGGATGTTCAGAGGTGGGCTGAAGTCACACGGTTGGGGGGTCCCACCACCAGGGGTCCAGGAGGGAGCCCGGGCGGATGTTCTCCAGCTCGCAGGTTTTTCTGTCTCCGCTCCATGTTTCTTGGTGAAAACACTGAGATGAATTCATCACTTAAAATGCTTCCTTGGCCTTGTCTGTTTCTGGGTTAAATGAGTCACAGCTCCCACCGAGTCCTCTGGCTTCCATCTCCCCAGGGTTTCCAGGGGGAACACAAACAACCACACCGGCCACGAGGACCGTCAGCACCGGTCATTATATGAACTGCCCCAAGGCTGAGGCGAAGATGGGCGATCAGAGCAGTTTATGTTTCTGGACACACTGAGAGTCAAGAGGCGAGGTCCCAGGGGGTCCTACCCGTTCCCCACTCCCAGGCCAGGGAAAGCAGGCTGCACACTCCTCATCCTGGGCCAGGGAGCGCGACCCCAAAGCAGGTGACCAAGGCCTTCTGCTGTAAACCGGGGATAGACATCCCCGGCTCGTCCCTGTCCAGTCACCGCAGAGGCCTGGGGCTCTGGCCACATGTGGGAAAGGAGCTTTCTCAAGGGGAAAATCATGAAAATCCGGGGTGCCACAGAGGGTCGGCAGTCTCCAAAATGCCCTGAGAAGTAGTGAGCTCCCCGTCACAGGCTGGGGGGCACCTGTGAAGGACGTGGCCCCACCCTGCCCATCCGCCTACCAGCGATGGGGCCTCCTTCTCCCCCAGAATCGCGGAGGTGCCGGAGCCGGTGGGTCGGGAAGCAGCGGGGCCTCGGGGCCCTGGGGGCCGGACGCGGGCTGACGCTGATGTGCTCGGGCAGCCGAGGGCAGCTGCAGACAACTTTCTCGGCCTTTCCGAGTAATGAGTCCGCTCTGATCGCGCCCCTCCCCCACGTGCAGCCCCTGAGCCAACGGCCTGCGGGGGGGTGGGGGCCGTGGCCAGCCCGTGGTCAGCCTGTCTGGCTACACATATTTGACCCCGGTCCTCCCTAAACCTTTTCTCACACCTCCAGAGCAGACCTCTGACCCGGGCCTGGAGAATTTGATCAGTGTCTCCACGGGCTGTTTATCTTACATATTAATTCTGGCAACATGGGCTTGGCCGGGAGACCGCCTGACCCCTGACTCTGGGGCGACAGCGGCCACCATGCTCTCTGTTCAGACTTCTCTGCCGTCACTCACCGGGGACAGCTCCTCCGCCAAGCCAGATGGGTGCTTCTCGCCTTCCTTCTGTGCGGGGTGCCTGCTCGGGCCCCGGAGCCCAGCTGCAAGAATCCGGCCCGCACAGGGTGGTCGACCGAAGCCTCTGAAACCCGCGTGCTCCTCCTGATACATTTTACGCTTGAACTGGGCCGGACGAGGGTAGGGTTTGATTCTGGGTCAGATCTGAGTGCCCTCCATCCCGAATGCATCTTCCAAACTCTGAGGATCATCGGATGCAGTTGGATCCAATGGGACTGAGATGGGACTAGCTTCCCTGGGAGCCTCTCCGCTGAGCTATAGGGGCTGAGACGGAGCCACACCCAGTCCACACTCACCGCGGGGCTTGGAGCAGGTCCCACATCCCCTGGAGGAGGGGGTGGTCTCTACGAGTAGGACTCTTGTGGGGGGAGCAGCCTCTGACTTGAGCTGCCCTGGGACCACAGAGCCCTCCCCAGCAGCAGATCATGCTTATCACCTGATCCCCAACACAGGGCACATAGTAGGTCCTCACTGAATATTTGATGAATGCAGTCAATAGTCACAAACTTTCCCTTTCACCCTTTTCTCTGGCCGCAATGAGAGGATGCCCTGTTTTCCCTCTGATTGATGTTTGGAATCTTGTGGGCACCAGGAATCACAACAACCCTGTTTTCATCTCTGATTTGAAGTCTAGACTAGAATCTTCCACATGAGTCACGCGAGTGCCCAGGGCCTCCTGGGGGCTGTCGGTGCCTTAGCCTTACCTCTGATTGACCTCTGATCTCACGTCGTGTTTCTCTATTTTCCCTTTCCCCAGATCCCCTCACTTTTAATTCTGTCCCGCTTTATGACGGTGTTTCTCTAAGCTATCTCGGACGCTTGGGGATATGGGATAGGACATTTTGTTCAATACCCCATGAACAAATTCTCAAGGGCAATGGCATCTCAATTCTAACCTCATAATAAGGGAAAAATAAATGTCACCAGGGGCTGCGTCCTCCTTCAGCTGTGGAATCTGCCCCACATGGGATGTCACACCCTTGGGGTCTAGTACACTCCTAGCTCATAGCAGGTGCCAATTTTGGGGGGCCTGCTGCATGCAGACCCCGAGTGACCATTTGATTGCATACACGTGATGCCAATTGGATGAAGGAAGAAACTGACCGAGATTTGGACTATTCAAGCTTCTCCAGGTGACACCCACTCCCCAACCCGGGACGGAGGGGTCAGGATTCGACCTAGAATCTCGCCCAGGCCTGAATTCTTGCTCTTGCGCCACGGTCTCCGAGAATGCCAGGCACGCAGGTCCGGAGTCTGGTGCCAGCTCCGTGTTGGAAGGATCTTCTAAGTCTCCGTCTGGGCTTTTCGTGTGACGTGTTCTTGCCGTGTCGCCCTGAGACAGGATCGCTGAAGGGCGTCCCGCTTCACCTGACCGCTGGGCAGACCCGCTGGTACAGAGGGGAGGTGGCCCTGAGCCCGGTCTGCGCCGAGAGCAGGTGTCTCCACACAGCCTCACGTGACCGCTGCACACTCTTGCCATTGTCCTCCTTTGCTGGATGTTGAGTTTGGGTTTTTAAGTTGTTTTTTGTTATTTGCTAAGCAATGCCTTGCCCACCCCACCGCTACGGAGTGGTCCTCATGCTACTTTGGGCACCACCTTGGGGTCTGACCTGCTTCCTGCAGCTGCCCAGGGCCCTCGCTCAGAGATGGCCCGAAAACAGGTGCACAGCCGGACACTGGAGGAGCAAGGCTTTAGAGCTGTGTTATGTCCCCCAAAAGGGCCCCCACCACGCTGCCCACACCCGGCAAATCCTGTCCCCTAACGAGACTGCCTCCTCCAGCGACAGCCCATTTCCATGTACAAATCAATTTGTCTCCACTGAGGGGAGAGAATCGCAAAGCAAACAAATTATGCACGCCCGCTGAGCCCCGGGCACGCGGCAGGGGCTGAGGTCAGAGGGATGTCCGTTCCCCCACCCCGGGGAGACATGGTGCTCCACAACTCCTGAGGGATGGCTTCCCAATTTCCTTCCCCGCAAACCATCTGCAGTCATAGAAGTGGGACAGAAGCCTGGCTGGCCCGCCCTCGGTCTGGGTCTGTGCTCGTGTTCTGCGGCGGCTGCACTTTACCACCGTGGACTGAGATGTCTCTCATTCCCGGTCCTGGAGGCAAGGAGTTCAAAAATCAAGGCGCAGAGAGGGCTTCTCATTCCCTCTGATGGCTCTAGGGAGAAACCTTCCATGAATCCTGAAACTTCCGGCCAGGCTGTTGGTCCTCCACTTCCTGATGGCCTCATCTCTGGGTCCCTGCCTCTAGCATCCGTGGCCTCCCTCCCCGCCACATATGTGTGTCTTATCCTCTTCCTAGAAGGACACTAGTCATTGAATTGGGCCCCCCCTACTCCAGTGGGACCTCATCCAAGCTGACTACATCTGCAAAGACCCCATTCCAAATAAGGTCACATTTGGAGGTCCTGAGGGTTTGGGGGAGGACATGATTCATCCCACAATAGGGTCCAACCACAGTCACCTTCGTGGGGAGTCAGTGGGTACTGGTACCTGCCCAGGGTCTCGGGCACCATCCCGTCTGGGTCCCCAAGGAGGGAGCACACATAGATGAGGGGAAAATCCCAGGCATGAGCTAGACCCTGCCTCCATCCGGAATCGGACATCTGCTGACATGATGGGATGAGAACTCAGGATGAAAGCGGTGCTCAGGCCCCACCCCGGTCCTGAGTGAGAGGATGTGCTGCATGCACCAATGCTCACGGAGGGCAGCTGGCCTCCAGTGCCTCAGCTCATTGTCAAAGTCCACAGGGGCTGTCCACACTTGCCCTCATTTAACCCAGTGAAGGAGCATTTTCTCACCGTCCCATTTTCCAGGTGAGTAACTGGAGGCTGGAGAGAGTTTAGTAACTTGCCTCAGGTACTTGAGGCAGAGGTGAGGAAGCTGGATTCCCACCCAGACATCTGAGTCAAACAGGGATGTGTCCTCCATCCATCACAGGGCCTCTCATTCCGTGAGACCCTGGGACCACCCCCCCAGCCCCTCCACCCTGATCTTGCATGGAAGCTTCCAGCTGCTTCATTGGGAGTTTCTCTCCCTGCAGTGTGCCAGCCTCCTTGGGAACTGCCCAGGGCAGCCTCCGTCTCGGGTTACAGTGGATGGACAATAGGTGCAGCATCTTGGACAGAGTAGGGGAGAAGACGCGTCTGCTGTCGTCCCACATTGGGGTTGTTTTTCGTCCAAGTCATGGGAAGAACAAGGAGGAAAACCCAGGTGACCAGGGACAGAAGCAAAAATAAAAGGCATCAGTGAGGGCCCTGTTTCCAGGAGGGGCCACACAGAGTAACCGCTCTGGGAGAGTAGCCAGATGATGGCATGGGTTAAATTGTGTCTCCACAAAAATGCTGTAGTCCTAACCCCCAGGACTTGTGCATGTGACTTCTCTGGCAGTAGGGTTGCTGCAGATATAATTAGAAGAGGTCACACCGAAACAGGGTAGGCCCTAAGTCCAATAGGACAGGCACATTTCTAAGAAGAGACACACAGGGGCACCTTGGTGGCTCAGTCATTAAGCATCTGCCTTCGGCTCAGGTCATAATCCTGGAGTCCCAGGATCAAGCCCTGCATTGGGCTCCCTGAGACTGCTGCTCCCTCCCACTCCCCCTCCTTGTGTTTCCTCTCTCACCATTTCTCTCTGTCTGTCAATTAAATAAATAAAATCTTGAAGAAGAAGAAGAAGAAGAAGAAGAAGAAGAAGAAGAAGGAGAAGGAGAAGGAGAAGGAGAAGGAGAAGGAGAAGGAGAAGGAGAAGGAGAAGGAGAAGGAGAAGGAGAAGGAGAAGGCAGGGGGAGGAGAGGGGGAAGAGGAGGAGGAGGAGGAGGAGAGACACACAGAGAGAAGACTACAAGGGGCCACCAGGAGCTGGAAAGGTGGAGAGGATTCTCCCCTAGAGGCTTCAGGGGAATGCAGCCCTGCCCACCCTCGTTCTCAGGCTTCCAACCTCCAGACAGCAAGAGAAGAAGTCTGTGTCGTTAAGCACCCAGTGGTGGTGCTTTTCTGCAGCAGTCATGAGAAACTAATACAGACCCCACAATCCAGCAGGTATCTTTGGCATTGTGTGATACTTAATTTTCTGTTTTTCAGCATCCCACGTTTCCTGATTCTGAGATTGCCAGTGTTGAGACTGGGTTGAAGCCTCACCTACTCCCCTACCCCCACCTCTGCTCACACTCTGTTCCCAGCCCAGCCAGGAGCCATAGACACCCCCAGCCTGAAGAAGGGGGCCAAGCAGGTTGGTTTGGAGGAAGCTCTAATGAATCGAGGTGGGCTGTGCTCCCCTTCACAAGGTGGACACAGGCCACATGGCACGCTGGGGTCAGCCAGTACTCGGTCAGGCTGGGATGTCCCACAGCGGTCTCTCCAGGTCCCCTGGCAGACAGCAATGATTTGAGTGTGGGCACAGCAAATGCCCACACACCTGCCTGCTGCTTATGGGGCACACTGAACAAAGAAAACTGCCACACCCAGAAACCATGAGCCGAGGCTGGTGGCACCAGGCCCCCTTGGCTTCACCTTCCCTTGTCACCATAGGATCCCTGGAAAGGCAAAGACAGGGGTGTAGTGTGGTGGTCTGCTGCATTCCACCACCAAAAACCCCCCAGGGCAGATCCTCCTCTGTCCCCAAGATGCCCCCGGGCCCTCTGTCTCTGTGGGGTCAGTGACCCAGTGGGATCCCTCATTTTGTCTTCTGTAGACAATGTGTTCACCATTCCTTCTCTCTCTCTACAGGCCCTGGGGGGTGGGGAAATAAATGTTCAGAAATGTCTTTTGAGGAAGTGAGCCCTCTTCAGGGGGAGCTGTGAAGTCGGCCTCCTAGAGGTGAGTCTCTCAGGGCCCGGATAGAGAAGGACAACCCGGGCTTCTGGACCCAGAACAAGGTAAAGACAGCATCCACTGTTTCTTGAATGGTCTCTGCTGAGAATCAGATGCTCCCTTAGACCTTCGCATAGGCTCTCGTAGTGGCTTCTCATGACGACGAGTTGGTGTAAGAACCTGAGAGTTGACTAAGTGTTAGACCTACTAAGTGCCCCATGCAGAGTGCTGAGGTTGTAGGGTGGCCGCCGAGGCAGAGCTCTGAGTTGTGTGTGCCCAGGTGTACACAATGGTGTGCAGCCTCTCCCTTGTTATTCCTAAAAGGATTTAAGGTGGAGGCTGCCACAGGGGACACCAGAGCAGGAAACAAAAGCCTGCATCAGGGCCAGGTCAAGCCATTTGCATAGCTCACAGCCCAGGGGGAGGGTGAAGAAGCCTTCTGGGAGTTGGGGCTCCTCCCTGTGACGCCCTGGGGGTGATGCGCCCTCTGGGGACAGAAGAGGGAAGTGTGCTGGGTCCTGGCATAGAAGAGTCCGTGAGAAGAAGAAAAGTCACAAGGGAGACAGAGATGTTTCTGGGAAGAAGCTACCCAGAAGCCCCTGGGGAGGCCGACCCAAGCAGGTCCTGCCATGCAACCAGGCGGGACCAGACCGGCCCATTTCCACCTGGCTGGCAACGAGGGGCTCTGTGACTCCGCGAGCAGGAAAGCCCGGGTGGGATGCCAGGTGGCAGGGGTGGGAGATGGGCTGGCTGAGAACAGCCCTGCCCTCCCTGCGGAGTCCTCGAGGACTGCAACACGCTGGCCTAGCTACCCAGGCCACGTCTCAGCATGTGTTTGTAGCCAGCAGTCTTGGGTGAGGAGGTGACAGGTTCCCCTGGGGGCATAGAGCTCTAGGTTCTCAGTCCAGCGTTCCTGGTCAGAAATCCAACCCACTGTGGGTATGATGTCACCCTAAGGATGCAGGGACAAGGGGACCACTGCCGGTGTCATGCTTAGCGCTTGCTGGGCCCCGAGTTGGGAATTTCCTTCTCTCTGACCCAGGAGTGTGGTGCCTTGTGCCAGCATCCATGAAACAGTAATGAGCTGTTACTTTGTAATAGAGCAAACAGCAGTGAGCTAAGGTGTTACTTTGTAATAAAGCAAACTCCCAGACCCTGCCCATGGGAGGTAAGAAGGCAGGGCGGTGCCTGAGGACGCCTCCTGCATGGGCACCATGCCTCCCAGCCCCCCACTGAGACAGGAGCAGAGCAGAGGTGACGCAGGCTGGCACCACGGGGTCATGTGCCTCTTCTTCCAGCTCCTCTGTCCCTTGTCCCTCTTGTTGGCTACAGAAGAGTCGGCTACATCAGTGGGAAGAGAGACAGGTTCTGACTGGGGTGTCAGTGAAGCTATGGGACAGCAGAGTGTGGGCGGGGTCCTGAAGGACGGGTGGCGGCGACAAAGGCCTCCTCTTCTTACTAAATATTCTCCAGGAGTCCCGCCCTGGGGGCGCACACAGCCAGCCTGCAGACGGCTCCCCAGCTCCCCGCAGCCCGGGGTCTACCCTCTGTCCTGGGCCCCGGGGAACAAGAGGCCCTTGTAAGCACCAGAGGGCTATCCGGCCAAGCATGATCGGGTTCTCAGGGACCTGCTCTGCCGCTTGTGGAGAGAGGCACAGCCTGGGGACGCCCGCGGCCAGGACTGCCCCCCGCGCAGCGAGGCCGTTGGTGCCCCTCGGGAAGGCATCTGACGTCCTGCTGTGGTGAGGTCTCGGCTCAGAGACGCAGACCGGCTGCAACAGGCCCTGGTTCTCTTTATTGAATTGGGCAGGCAATATTGGATTTATGGGACTCAACTTTCTGATGACAAAAATGATCTGTGTGGGCAAATAAAGACGCACGAGGCTCAGAACCAACTCAAAAGGCAATTTCGGCCACTAATCCACCTCTCGGGCGGCTTATCGCGCCCTGGGATGCTGTCATCCTCTAGGGTTGGCATATAAAGTGCCCTTTTGGATTTTCCTTAAGCCAACATTAGAAAATGGTATATAAATTTAATCTCAGCTAAAAGGTAAAGATAGATCACAGCCAAAGGGCAAGACCCCCATCATGCGGGAACTGCTATGCTTTATGTCCAATCAGACACAGAATAACAAGGAGAAAATACGGTCCTCTTGGCTAATCAATTACATTTGAGTAATTGATCGTATATTATTATTGATGAAAGGCCATATGATGTGAATTAGAAGGGACTAGGTTCTCCAAAGATTAGATTTGTATACGAAAATGGAAGGAAAAACACGACTCTCATAAAATCATTTGAGAGTGGTTTATGGTTTAGCGCATGGTGGGACACGGAGGCCGGGCCCCAGTGGCTTCTGTCCTCTGCCGGTGTGCAGCCGGTCCGTGGGGGAGAGAAGAGTCGTGAACCCACGGGAGCTGTCGTGGGGAAGGGAGAGGTGTGGTGAGGCAGCCTCAGAGGGCCACGGCTGTGAGAGACTTGAAAGAAGGAAGGTATCCCATTTAAGGAAGCACTTTTTCACAAAAGGAAGTATCTAGATGGTGGCTTCTCAGCGGGCGGCCTCAGGGACAGGCCCAGCCACACCGACCACTCCACACGCCTGTCCTCCACAAGCTGGCCGCTTGCCCCCTTACTCGCCATTCATTCTTACTCATTCGTTCACAGAGCATCGAGAACCGTAAGGACCACCACTGTCTGATTCGAGAATATTCCCATTGCCCGGAAGGCCCCCTTCCCGCCCATCAGCAGGCACCCACCGCCCTCCCCTTACTTGGCGACAGTGGCGCATCCATCCTGGGGCACACGAGATCTCTCCAAGCAAGCAGCTTCCTTCAGGTTTAATTTTCATCATTTACATTTCTCTCTCTTATATATTGAATTTATATTTTTCTGGGAAACCACCTCTTTCCCTCTAGTCCTTCAATTTTATGGCCATAGAATGCATTTAAAATTCTTTTAAAGATATTTTTTAATCTCCTCCAGCTTTTGGTTGACTCTCTTTTCTCATATGAGAGTATTTTGTGTGCTTTCTTTGTTTACTAGTTGGGCTTAGGAGAGATTTGTCTCTTTTGTCGATCTTTTTAAAGAACCATCTCTGGGGTCCCCGGGTGGCTCAGTGGTTAAGCACCTGCCTTTGGCTCAGCTCATGATCTCAGGGTCCTGGAATAGAGTCCCATGTCGGGCTCCCTGCGTGGCGGGAGGTCTGTCTCCCCCTCTCCCTCTGCTGCTCATGCTGCGTCTCTCTCTCTCTCTCTCTCTCAAATAAATAAATAAAATCTGTTAAAAAAAAATAAAGAACCAGCCTTAGGGCTAATTAATACTTTGACTGTTTGATCTGGTTGCTATTTACTGAAGTTCATTTTTGTCTCTAACACGCTCCTCTCCTTACCTTGTGGATTTTATAAAAGGTGATGGGTCAGTTCCTTGCTTCTCTGTCTCCCGTCAGTGGCCGTGCACCTGTCCTACCTGCTTCTGGGTACCAGGCACCGTGGGCCAGGAGGAGCTGTCCTCATCTTCTCCCCCCCCCCCGGGTAGCTTCTGCCCACAGCCCCCTTTCTTTTCCACTCCAGCAATGTCGGGCAGAGTCTCGTTGGCTTCCAAAATCCTTCCTTCCCTTTTGCTACGGCAACTTACAGAGTACCCCATTTTCATGGAGTGCCTTCCCACCCAAGACAAAAACTACAACTCCCAGCATTCTTTGAGGCAGGCCTGCCCACGTGACTGAACTCTGGCCAATGAGATGTGAGCCGAAGCGATGGGGGGCATCGAGGGGAAGGTTCACCCCAGGATGGTGGGGCAGCAAGTAGGTGGAGCCTGGGGTCTCCTAAAACATCCTGCCTTCTGGCCACCACCTAGCCCCGGGTTTTGTCCCGGAAACTCACTATCACCGTGTTAACCCACGCCGCGTTGGTTCCCTGCCACACAGCTAAATCCAAATGGTCAAAGGGTGGGGGGGGGCAGGGGGACTGTCAAATTTTCCTTAATTATTTCTAGTTTGTCTAGGCTATAGCCAGAGAGAATCCCCACCTTTTAAATTCTGCTTAAGGTGTTCTTTGAGACGAAGCACATCAATTTTTATAAATGTTCGGTGGATCTTGGGAAGAGTGGGCGCCCCCCCCACCTGAAGCAAGCAATGCCTCACACATGTTCGTTAAACTGAGTTTGCTGTGGTTCTGTGACTCTGTTTCCCCGACACCCACCGACTGGCTGAGCCATGAGACCAGTTTGATTCTGAAAATGTCACATCATATTTCCTATTGGAATTCTGCTTGTATTTTTAAATGGCTTGGCTCTACCTCGTTAGCCGTAAGTTGATTAGTGCATAGTGCAGATTTATTATTTTATCTTAGTTGTAAATTGTTTGTTCCTCCATTGTCTTTCTCCCCCATTTTCTGTTTGAGCCTCAGTCCCCTCTTCCCTTTCCCTACCTCCCATTTATGCCAGCTCTTTCATAACAACACCCGTGCCTGCATGCTCTCCTTGGAACCCCATCTTGCCACCGTGCAGAGAGCTGGGCCGCTGGAGGAGAGTTAACCCGGCTCCCGTAGCCAGAGCTGCCTGGTGGGCCCTGGGGGCTCCCTGCTTCTCGCTGAATCCTGAGGCCCCCACTGTTCCGACATCTGCTTCAGTGTCACGGTGAGCACAGCAAGTGGACCCCTGCTTTTAGCCTCCTCCATGGGGGGGCTCTATCCTAAGCTCTACCCAAAGAAAAGATCATAGGAGTTCCCAAAAGGGTATCCAGCTGGCCAGAAATAGGGAGCCCATCCTGTCCCCACCTGAGCCTCCCACTGCCATGGCCCACTGCCCACAGTCACCCCCACACCTCTCATGCCATCTCTCTCCTCGTCCAGGCCACCCCCACACCAGCCCCGGGGCCCAGGCCCCCATTCCTGGAATGAACAGGATGCCCCACTGAGCTCTTGGCCCCCATGCCCAGTCCAGGCTCTTCTCTAGACGGAGACAGCAGGAGCCTCACACAGGTGTCCCGCAGGAGGGACTGAGCGACCAGCAATACACTCTGAGCTCCTGGACAAGCCGTGCAAACTCTCTGGGCTGCACCCGCATCAGTAAGGTGCAAACAACAGTCTTCTCCACACAGACCTGGGACACAGTGGAGCTAAATAACCGCTGACCTCTGGGGCCACTGGACACGGGGGCGAGGTGGTGTTGAGCGCCGGGAGGATGTCTGACGGACACTCCAGGTTAGGACCCACATCCGCATGCCGGCTTTGCGAGCTGCTGTGTCCCGGCCAGACTGAGGACGCGAGGATGCCCGCGCCCCGCTCCGCAGAAGCCCCACCCCCGGGGCTGGCCGTGCACCTGCTTCTCTCAGCTCTGAAGCCTGCCGAGAGGGCACCGACCAGGGGCAGCCATCAAACGTGCTCATGTGGGGTGGGGATCACGGTAGTGTTCAGCTGGGGTCAGGGCACCACTGCTCACGTGGGAGCCCCCCTCCTTATGGGAGGCCCAGCGGCACAGCTAGGAACAGCCAGGGAGCTGCCCCGTTGCCAACGATCCTTCTGTGATGGGGTCAACTGCGATCCCCCAGGTGTACGTTCCTCACCTCCAGTAGCTGAGACCCTGACGGTATTTGGGAACAGGGATCTTCTTAGAAGCGATCAAACTAAGATGAGGCCGTTAGGGTGACCCCGATTCATCATGACCGGTGTCCTTATGAGAGGGAAGTGGGATAGAAAGGCAGACAAGGAAAGTGGGATAGAAAGGCATGGTAAGGATGAGAAAGGAACCAAAGGAGAAGCTTCCTGCTGGAGTTGGGGCCCCATCAAAGCCCAGGAGCCTCCAAGTGTGACCCTCGGGTGATGCTTTGGTCCCTGAGCTCTTGCCTGCTTTCCTGCCCTTGAGGTCACTTGCTGCCCAGCCCCCCACTCCTCCCAGCCAGGCTCTCCTGCCCTTTCTCCTTTGCACCCCACCTCCATATATTTGTAGAGCCTCTGCTCCTGGTTGGCCCTGCCCCACCCTCCCCATGGGCCACATCCCCAGGAGCCTCAGTTTCCCCATCTGTAAGGTACAAGACCCCTCCTGCTTCGAGGTCTCAGGGTCCGGCCCCACTCCTGGCCGCCTGCGGGAATGCAGGGGCTCACAGTGAGTAAGATGACTTTAATAAAACAGAAACAGCTTCACAGGGTGTCCTCGGAAGACAAAATCAAGAGCCTGGAGCCTCCGGGCTGGAGGGAGGGCAGCTAGTACTTGAGAAGCCAGCGAGGCTGGTGCCGGCTCAGGGACGTGAAGTAGGACCACCACCACGGCTTGCTCCCATCTGCAGAGGGCTGCCTCCGCCCCCCGAGGGACTCCTGGCCCGGCTCCTCCGGCTCCCCGTAAGGGCCGGCACCTCCCGGCGGGTCTCGGAGCCCAGACCCACTTCTCCGCGGCCCGAGGAGGAACCTCTTGGGCCCAGTGCCCAGAGGCTGGAGAATGAAGTCCACGCGGCCAGCCCTCTTCATCCGGGCGGGAATGGTGACCTTCTTGATGACTTTGGAGTAGCCGGGAGCCTGAGCTATGACGATGTGGGACCCCGGCGGCAGAAGTCTCCAGTAGTCACCATCTGGGGCTGCACACACACAGAACACAGCGAGTCTCACTTTTGGGCTTGAGGTGCTGAGACGTGGGGGTCCAAGGGGCATCAGCCTGGAGGGCAAGTGGACCTCAGACTTGCACCTGCCTCTGCCCCGGCCTGGATCACCCTTCCCACCCGCTTCCACAGCCAAACTCCTATTCATCCCTCAAAGCCCATGGAGGATGAGCAGAGCAGCCTCTTGGGGCGCCGGGCTGAGTGACCGCTTGTAGGAGCCAGCCACCACGACTCGGGCCCCAGGAAGGTGCTCACCGGTGGTGATGTCATGGCGGATACCCTTGACCAAAATCCGGGCGTTTTTGACCGGCTTCCCAAACTTGTCCATCACCACACCTTTGATGCCGCGATGCACCTGAAGAGAAGGAGAGAGCGGGCCTGGGTATGTCCTCTCCAGAGGACGGAGCAGCCCAGCCCAGCCAGCTCCCGTCCGTCTGTCCTCAGAGCCCCGCTCTGGGCTCACACGTGACCCTACGACTCTGCTCGAGGGTCCACCCAATCGCCTCTCCTGGGCCACGAGTGCAGAGCAGAAAACCACGGCACCGTGAGCACACGGACCCTCGTGTCGGTCCCAGCCGAGGCGCCCACCGCCGTCTGGTCTTGGACAAGCTACCCTGCATCTCAGCACTGTCCCCCATCTGTACAATGGGCCACTGGGGTTGCTGGGTAATGGGACTCAGCACACATGAAAGTCTGTGGCAGAGCCAGGACGCGGGACCCGCCCCCCAAATGGACCAGTCCCCACGCCGCGTGCTCCAAGCAGGTGTTTTTAGGTGAGGAAGCTGGATCCCAAGCCGGCGCCCCCAGAACTGCCTGGCCCTGTTCACACTCCGCCTAAAAATGTCGACAATCAACAAGCCAACCCACCCTTGCCCTATGGGACTGCATACAAGTTGGGACCCACAGGTTATGTCCAAGGAGGCCAAGGTGAGGGGTGGGAGTGGGGACAGCGCAGAGAGACCGTTCTCTCCCAGGAGGCTGCCCCCGACACCGGCAGGGCCGCCCCAGGCCTCCGACCCCCGCCCCCGCGCTGCGCCTCCTCTGCTCAGAGCCAACCAGTTCCTCTTCCCCATGCTCCTCTTCCTCCAGGAAGCCCTCTTTGATGACCAGCCACATCAGGGGCCTCCTCCGGGGTTCCCAATGCTGGGCTTCCACACTCCCAGCCCTGATCTTGCCCCAATGTCACCTTCCACCCTCCTCGCCCCAGCCTATGATAGAGGCCAGACGCATAGTAGGGTCTCATTTCACGACAGCTTTCACAGACTAAGTGAGTCACCTTCAGGCTGAGGCGTCACCTTCCTGCAGACCCGGGGACACAGAGCTCTCGGCAGGGAAGGAGGATGGAAAGCAAAGTTCAAATGAGAGCTGGACGTTATTAGTGTCGTCTGAGCCTCTGCTTTATGGCTGTGCCCGAGACCTCTGTCCACATGGGGCAGGTCATCCTTCAGTAATGGGTCTGGGCCAGACCCCTCGCTCATTTCATTTTACGGCTGTCTGGTGAAAATTAGTTTTAAGGAGCCTTAAATGGGACTGGGATCGCTCTGCGGATATTGTATGTGAGGTCTTAGTGTATGAAGATTTAATAGTGAGCGCGGAAGGGTGGCAGGCGGCCGTGCAGCCGGGCGTGGCTGGCCCCTGAGGGCGATGCCCCAGGAAGACCATGCTGAGGCTTCTGATAAGGATCGAGTCTGTCAGGGCCCATGGAGGCCTTCTTCTCAGTGATGCTGACCAGGCCTCACGCGGGTGTCTGCGTCTCCCCGGGGCGGGAGGGGAGGGGCGTGCGATCAGGCCGGCAAGGTCGCCTGGAAGAGCACAGGACGCGCTTGCCATGCTGCTGGGGGACCACTCCTGGAGTCCCCTGAGGATTGTTCTAGACACGTTCCCTGTGGCTTCCACTCAGCACCACCACCTGTTTCTGGGTGACTGTGGCCTCAGGACATCAGACACCCCTGGACCGGCTGCCCCACCCCTCCCCCAACAGCCAGTGCCCCGCCCTTTGAGCCCCAGGGGCAGACACACTCCCAGCACCCTGAGGCCTCCCCCGAGCCCTGTGCACAGTCCATTCCTATGACCATGCTCCTCACTGGGGCCTGGGGACCCTTCCATGCCATCCCCTCTGCCCGAGCTCCCCCATTATCTGGTTTCCCTACTTCTTCACGACACAGCCCAGGTGTACCTCCTCCAGGAAGCACCCATGGCTTCTGAGGCTGGGTCAGGAGCCATCCCTGGGCTGCCTTGGTCCCTGCATCCCCCTATTCAATGCGGCCCCCTAAGGCCATGACAGCCTCGCTATCCAGGGGGTCCCAAAGCACGCCCCCTGAGGTCCCAAGCTCCCGCAAGGCTGGGTGACAGGAGGTGGCCAGTGAGCTGATGGATGGCTAGCAAAATGAGTGAGGGGCAGCTGCGTGCCGGGTCCCCCTGCCCCATGCCGGGCTGGCCGTTGGAGTGAAACTGCGGGGGCTCACCATCTCCATGAAGTTCAGGAGGGACTCCTTGTTGTGCTGCCAGAGCCCGTAGAGGGCCTCCTCTGGGGGGAACTTGACGCAGCCCAGCTCCACCGTGATCTCAAAGCAGTTGCTATGCAGGTAGTTGAAGTCCGACATGCCTGCGGCGCAGCGGGCGGCTTGAGTCTGCGTCCGCACTTGACAGCAACCCCCCCAAGCCAGCCGGGCATGTGGGAGGCTGCTGTCCTTATCCCCACTTTGTGGATGAGCAGACTGAGGCTCAGGGCGCTGGCGGCTCTGACTCAGGTCCCATGGGGGGAAAGGGAGGCAGGGGCGGAGCTGCACTTTGAACCCAAGTGCTCGGGCTTCCGCCCCCTCCTACGTGCCCCCGACGGGTAAGGAATGAGCCCATTCCAGCAGACACAGACACCCCCTCTCTCGGCATGGATCCCCATGACACAGTGTCCCTGTACCTCGCCAGGCCCGAGAACAGCCCTGGGAGGAAGGTCCGCCAGCCCCCACTTCAGGGAGAACACAGGCTCTCGCCAGGCTGGCCAGCCAGCCCATCCGGTGGCAGAAAGAGGCTTCCAGAAAATCGCGCTGATGGCCACCTGCCCAGTCTTGCCCTCTGCCCATCTCCTCCAGAGTTTCTTGTCCACTAGAAGCTACAGCCAGTCTCCGTGGCAGGCCCCTGGTGCGGACCGGGCAGCCCGGCGTCGGGAGCAGAGCCTGGCCCCGCCCTTCAGAGGTGGGCGGCCGCTCCTACCACCCTGACCTTCACAGGCCGCGGGCAGCCACGCTCCAATCCAGGCGGCGCCCTGTCCTTGGCCGCTGGCCCCGTGTCTTCCCAGGTCTGTGCCCCTGTGGCACAGGGGCTGCCCGTCTGGGGCTCAGACCCACCCCGGGCACCCCTTACGGACCTTGGACATGGGGTCACGCTCAAGACTGAGAGTGAGGGATCCATGCACGCGCCTGGGCTTTGGGAGGGAGAGACGGTGCCCCGTGCTCCCGGGAAACGTCCGCCCGGGGGCCATCTCGGGCGGCAGGGGCAAGGTGGCCGAGCAGGGGTGTGAGCCGAAGGGGCTGTCCTCTCTGCCTACAGCCCCGACACCTGTGGCACGGACGCCGACAGGCCCTTCTCTTGCCCGAGCCCTGTTTCCTCATCTGCCAAATGTCCCAAACACTGAGTGTCCTGAGGGGACGGAGGGGAGGGGGCGGAGCACAGGAGCACGTGGGCCCGCAGCAGGTGCCTCTCAGGGCTCCCCGGGTCCAGCGCACCCGCTTTGCTCTGTGTGATGTCCAGCTGGGCACCCGGTTAATGCAGAACTTTGGAAAAACAGTGTAAGTATATCCCATGCAGTGTTTGGGATATACTTAAACAGTACTAAAAATGCTTCGTGGTTTCTCTAAAATTCAAGTTTCACTAGAGTCCTTTATTCCGTCTGGCACCCCTCCCATCCCCTCAAGGGGCAGGAAAGAATTGGTCACAGGTGGGGTCGCGCCAGGTCAGCGCTCACGAAGAACGAGCAGGGGGCTGGAGCAAAACTCTGCCAACACCTGTCCCCTGGGCCCTCCTCAAGATCAGGGCAGAACTGACGCCAGGCCACGCCCACACGGGCGCCTGACCACGCCCACACTGTGCCTGACCACGCCCACGCGGCGCCTGACCACGCCCGCGCAGGGGCGTGGTGCACCTGCGCCCCTCCCCACCTTCTAGAATTCCCAGAATCCTGTTCCCAGAGCAAGCTGCTGAAAGGAGATGCAGGCCGCCCAGCTTTCCAGCCCCCCCATCTCAATCTCTCCCTTCCCCTCCCCCCTCAGCCCCTTCCTCCTTCCACTCTCCCCTCCGCCCCAGGACACCGCTCCCCCCCTCCCCCGGCCCCCCACCGCACCTCCGGTGAAGCTGTACCAGTCCGCCCCGTTGATGATGCTGCCCCTCTTCAGGAAATTGCCGCCACACCTGTTCTCCGACCTGTCCATCATCATGGGGTGGACATCCGCGTAGGCCCTGGCCAGCAGCTTGAACATCTGGAAAGGAAACCAAGGGACAGGTTTCTGGCCCCAGAAGGTGGGGCACCCTGCAGGACACCCTCAGCGCTGGGGGCAACGGAGTGAGGAGGGGTGGGCAGCACAGACAGGAGGGGGGATACTGTCCACTCAGATGGCACAGCACGTGCAAAGGTCCGGAAGCAGAGAGCCAGAGCTCAGGGCACCTGTGGTGGGAACCTGGCGCACTGTGGGAGCCCCTGTCCGCCTGGTGAGGGAGGGCAGGCTTCCTCCCCAGAAGGGGGTGCACCAAAGGGATACAGTCAGGGCTCCCCGAGGTCAGCCTTGCAACTTCCCAGGCACTTCCTGTGGAGGGCAGGCCTCGGGAGAGGCAGGAGGCTGGGGCGGGCCTCATTTTGACTCCTCTAAGATAAACATCACCCCATGTTCCCCGGGGACAACCTGTGCCTGCGGAGCCCCCCACCGGCCGCCACACGCATGTGGTGTCCACAGTGCTGGGTGGAGGGATGCAGCTGAGTATGTCCATGGCCCCGCCCCCAGTGCAGCCCTCT
Source organism: Spilogale gracilis (assembly GCA_004023965.1). Classification (NCBI taxonomy): domain Eukaryota; kingdom Metazoa; phylum Chordata; class Mammalia; order Carnivora; family Mephitidae; genus Spilogale; species Spilogale gracilis. The sequence goes on along the minus strand of PITA01013373.1, from coordinate 7,190 downwards.
CCCCCCCTTGCTGCCCCCACACCAGGCAGGGGCGCACGTCCCCCCATGCCTGTGTCCCAGCTCAGGACGCGGGGTCTGCTCACCATGGCAGCTCCCAAGCTGGGGTGCTAGAGGAGCAGGTGTGCACTGGTGTGGGGGTGGGGGGCCCCCCTGGAGGAGCGCGGGCCAGGGGCCCCGGGGAGGACCAGCCTGCCCAGCTCTGCTGCCTGGGACCCCACAGATGCTCTCGCGCCCTCTTGCTAGGAGTGGGCTGGGTTGGGAAGGATTTGAGGGGTAGGACAGAGCTTGAGCCCACATTGGGAGAAAGATTTTGGCAGAGGGACAGGTATAGGGGGACAGATGGCCCACATGCCACCAAAAAGTGCTGGCTCTCGTCCACAGGGCACCACAGGAGTTTAGGGGCGGAGACTGGGACCCCCTGGCCAGCTCCTCCTCCCTTGCCCCCAGCCCGCAGCCCCTACTCCTGGGACCCTGGTTTCCACAGAGACCACTGTTGGCTGTGGGCCTGAGCGTGATCGATCCGTGATTGATGGCTGGTGGGGAGGACTCTGAGTTTTCTGACTCTGGTGGGACTCGTTGAGGTGAACGTCCCCCCCAGGGACATCTCCACGCATCTGCCTCTGGGTTCAGACGCTGGGCCTGGCACGGAGGGTTCCTGCCACTGAGGGGACAGGGGAGATGGGCATGTCCCACTGTCATCAACCCCCCCCACAGCACAGGGGTCAGGGGTGGGCCCACAGGGGACACCACCCAGCCTGGGGAACGCACTGGGCTTCGAGCAGGAGCACGGATGTGGCACCCCTGCGCATCCTAGGTGCCCACGCTAGCTGCAGGGATGGGTAGGAGGGAGGGAGGGAGGGAGGGAGGGAAGGAGCAGCGCAAGGAGGAAGGGGTGCAGGGGCAAGCAGCCGCAGGGGACCAAAGAGCTGTCTTCCCTACTGTCCTGGAGGCAGGACCCTCGGCCTCCTGGCCCTGCTCTGCCCCCTGGCCCCTACTGGGGGCCTGCGGGAGATCGCCTCCTCCTTCACGCTGCACCCCAACGTGCACACACAGGCATGCGCACCCCCTGCACGCCCCTGGCCTCCTGGGCAGCCCTCCGTCCCGGCCCAGCCCGCCTATGGTTCCTGACCCCGCGAGGACCCTCCGTGTGAGGGCCTGTCCTGATCCGCACAGACCAGCAGCACGGGGTCTGGGCAGCTGGGGGAGGCTGAGCTGAGCTGTGTGGTCGGGGAGGGGAACGGGCATGGAGCCGGGCCCCAGGCACATGTCGCTATAGCCCCTGTTCCTGCCCAAAGTAGAGGGCAGTCCCGGCCTCCCCACCGCCCCTGGTCTGCTGAGAGGCCTGCTGGGTGAGCCGAGAACGCAGATCTTTCCAAGCTAAGATGGAAAGTGAACAACTCCCACGTCCCAGAAGACCAGCCTGCATGACCTCCAGGATCAGGCCTCGGGAGGAGCCGGGTCAGGGCGGGGATTGGGGGGCCGCAGGCAGCCAGTCCTTAAGGGAAGAGTGGGGTGGAAAATGTTCTGGGCATCATCACGTCCCCTTCTCCCCTGCTGGTCTGGCCAGTGAAGGAAACAGAGGCCTGAACTGGGGAAAGGCCTCTTCGGGACTAAGGGAACTCCAGGGTCAGAATTCCTCCTCTGAGCCCGCTGCAGCCGGGCTCCCCCCGAAGCCTGCCCCAGGGACGCTCAGCAAACGGGTCAGGCGGGCACCATGAGTGCTGCAGCACTGCCCTCTGCCGGCATCGCCTGGAAGCCCACTCTCTCCCCGCGGCTGGGCAGTAACCGCCCTGGACTACAGTTTCCACCCCAGGGGCACCCCGCTGGGACACCAACGGAAGGTGGGGTGTGGTCAGAGGAAGGAGGAGCTGCTCCCAGCTGCCTGGAGGGCTTCCTGGTGGAGGGGCCTTTAGACCTGGGCCTGGAAGGCTCCTACTGCCCCTGTGACTGTGTGGGTCTCACTGGGCCCAGAGCACGAGGGCACCACGCAGCACCACCATCGCCCCGCAGCCTTCCCTGCACACACAGCAGGCCCGTCCGCTCTCACCTTCTCATCGGGCGTGGGAGAAAACATCTTCTCTTCCTGAGGGTCTTTGGAGAAGTCGAAGGGGTAGGACACCACCAGGTCGCCCCCATGGAGGCTGGCCGAGAGCATGAATGGGGTGGTCCGCATCCACTTCATTATGGCCTTGGTCTCGGGGGCCACCTGCCCAGCACGGACGAGGCCCTCGTCAGGACCAGGCAGGACCCTGCTGGCCGCCTCGCCATGGTTTGAGACGGCACGGCTCCTCCAGCTCTCCCTGGGTCCTCCAGCCCTGCCCACCCTGCCCCAGGGACCTGGTCCAGCCCCTGCCTGGCCCCCACCCGGCCCTCAAGATTCCCTTCAGGTGCCACCAGGCTCTCCCACTGGCACACACTCCTGCCTGAGTCTCATTTTCCCACCTCCTGGGGCTGTCACCTCCTCCAGGCAGCCTCCCTGGGGAGTTGTCACTGAGTACCCGCCAGGCCCAGGGTGTTTTCCTGAACCCCAACAACCCCCGTGTCCCAGGCAGGAAAGACTCGGAGGCTCAGGTTTTCCTGCCCTGGGGAGACCTGCAGTCCCAGAATAACCAGAGACCCCTCAAGCCCCTGACTGTGCAGGGTGGGCGGGCACGGAGGCGGCTCCTACCTTACCCCACCAGTAGTGCTGGGGGATGGGGATGTGGTCACCACGCATGCTGCGGGACTCGGCCAGGCGGTAATACTCAGACGTCAGGTCGGGGAAGTTGCGGTTCAGATCCAAGTTCTGCGCGTTCTGCCTCCCGCTTGTCCACCCGTTGTAGCCGGCTCCCTGAAAGCAGAGGCCACCCCCACCTCGGGGTCAGCACACCCCACCCCGACTGCCTCTGTAGGGAGACCACGGGGCTGGGCTGAGTCGGAGGGCTGCTGTTTCTCTCTGGCTTTATGTGATGAACTTGGGAGAATGTCCAGCCCAGCTGTCCTTGACCTCCGCTGCCATCTGCCTGGCTCCTCCCATCCGGCCTCCTGGCTGAGCCTCCAACCGCAGGGCCTTGCCCTGGCTGTCTCCTGCCTGAATCCCCAGTACTACATACACTGCTGGCTCCCCACCCCCACTGTGGCTCTGCTCCGGGTCACACTGGAGAGTTTCCGGCCCCCTGGCTAACATGAGCTGTCCCCTTGCACCATCTCTCCATCAGAAGACCTCTCTATAGAGCACGTCCTCTCATTCCCAAACGGTAGAATTACAGGTGTCTGCCCCTGCCCCCAAGTAGGACTGTGCTGATGTTGACGCCTGCTGAATGCCCATCACCCAGAGTGGCAGGTGCACACAGACCCCCGATCACTGCTAGTGAATGAACAGATGGGAGGGTGTCTAAGGGAGCAGCCCACGGGATCCGGCGGAGGGGGCACTCACCTCAGCAGCCGCCACCTCGTACCCGTCGGGGTTCATGGAGGGCAGCAGGTGAATGCGGGTGGTGTTGAGCAGGCGCTGGATGCGGGGACTGCCCAACAGGTACTCGGAGCACAGGTACTGGGCCAGGTAGATGAGCATCTCCCGCCCTGCCACCTCATTGCCGTGGATGTTGCCGATGAGCTTCACCTCAGGCTCCACTTGGGGGAGATACAGGGACCTGAGGGGTCGTCTCAAACCCTAGGGTTCCCAGAGACTTGCCCACATGGCAAGGCTGGCTGGATGCTTTGGGACCAACTCATACTTGTTTCGGCCTGAGCATCTCTGTGACTCATGAGGTCTCATCAAAGTCGTGACTTACTGAGTTCATTCCTTAAGTTTAGCCACAATTATTAGCAAAACACATCAAAGGTATTAACTAATAACAAGATCGGTTATCGTTGCTGGGTGTGAGTTTTAGTCACAGTTGCTTTCTATACTTGTGTAGTAAGTTAATGTGAATATTGGTGCTTAGATGGGAAGGTAGTTGGCCCAAATGGAAAGAAGGGAGGGAGGGAGGGAGGGAAGATGAAAGGATGGAAGGATGGACAAAAGGTTGGATAGATGGATAAATAGATGAATGTTTAGATATTTCAACAGAAGAATGGAAGGATGGATAGATAGATGAATGTTTGGATATTTAAACATAAGGATGGATAAGTGAAAGATGGAAGGATGAATGGAGGGATAGAAGGATGGATGAAAGGATGGATGGATGGATGGATGGATGGATAGAAAGATGGAAGGGAGGAAGGATGGAAGGATGGATAAGTGGATGGATGTTTGGATATGTGGATAGAAGGATGAATAGAAAGATTGAAGAATGGATGGATAGATGTTTGGATATTTGAACAGAAGACTGGATGGATGAAAGATGGAAGGATGGATGGAAGGAAGGATGGATGGAAGGATAGGTAGAAAGATGGAAGGATGGATGGATGAATGGTTGGTTGATTGGTTGGTTGGTTGGATGAATGGATAGGTAGATGGATGTTTGGTGGATGGATATGGATAGAAGGATGAATAGAAAGATAGAAGGATGGATGGATGTTTGGGTATTTGAACAGAGGTTGGATAGGTGAAAGATGGAAGGGTAGATGGAAGGAACAATGAATAGAAAGATTGATGGATGGATGGATGGATGGATGGCTGTTGGTTGGATGGATGGATAGGTAGATAGATGTTTGGATATTTTGATATAATGATGGATGAGTGAAAAGATGGAAGGATGGATCGAAAAGATAGAAGGACTAATGGAAGGATGGATAGAAAAATAGAAGGATAGATGGGGATAGAAGGACAGATAGATGGATGTTTGAATATCTGGATAGAAATATGGATAGAAAAATGGATGGATGGATGGATGGATGGATGGATGGATGGATGGATGGATGGATGTTTGGATATTTAGATAGAAAAATGGATGGCTGAAAAGTTGGAAGGATGGAGGGAGGGATAGAAGGATGTATGGATGGAAGGACAGATAGAAAGATGGATGGGTGATGGTTGGACGGATGGATAGGTAGATGGATGTTTGGATATCTGGTTAGAAGGAAGTCTTGGATGGATGGATGGATGGGATGAATGTGGTTAGAAAATAAGAATAGACCAGGGGCCTGGCGGCCTTATGAACTGTGTGATCTCAGGCAAGTCAACTCTCTTCTCTGGGCCTCACATGGCTCATGTGGAAAATGGCATCTTTTTCCCCGGCTGTGCACAGCCCAGGGACCTGCAGCCATGGGAGCAAACACTAAAGTCCCTCCTGCCTTCTGACGGTGTAAATGACCTGGAGGCTCCCCACAACGGTCATTTCCCTTGGCCTTCTCACAGGGGACACCCCTCACCACATTCCAAAGCTGCACATCAATTTGAAATAGGAAGGATCCTATCCTCCTCTCAGAGCATCCCACAAGCTGGAGGGGCAAGGAGCCTGGGGTGGGGCCAGGTGACCTCTGACCCTTAACAGGAGACAGGATTTTGGACCACTAGGATGACAATCAGACTGAGGGTGGCCAACCCAGCAAAGGTACCAGACCCCCTTAATCTCATATGGTATATTTTTCAGTAATTAAACAACCAAGGGTCCAATGGGAACTACATCAAGATGGACCCTGTGCACTTCCCATGGTCATGTGGACAGACCATGGTACATGAGGACAGATGGGGTCAAGGCAGGGCTCCTGGCAGAGGCCAAAAATGGGCCCCTTTGCCCTGGAGAGGTTCTTGGTGGTCTTCAGCTCGCTACATGGGACCCAGCCAGGGGCTGAGACTTTGCTAGAATCTCTCAGATTCTCGAGCCAGCCCACTGAGCCCCAGCCCCCTACCCCTGAGATCCAGCTTCACAGTAAGTTCTGTTCCTCACTCCTACTATGGATGGCAGTGAACGGGGAGCTGCAGTGGGGTCTGACCTCCTGCTTTGTTGTCACCAACCCAATAAACTCCAGTATTTCCCACATAGCTCTGCCCCATCTCAAAACAAGACCACTGAGCCTGATGAGCTGAATGGACTTGGTTTTTGAAATGGACGACATGCTTCCCTCAGATCATTCTGGGAGATTATGGTCACCCTGCAGCTCCACGGAGCCAACGGGAAGTGGGCAGAACCAAGCGCGCACATATTTGCCTGGGTCCGAGTGTGCCAGGGTCCAAGCGTGCCACGGAGAGGTTGCAAAAACGACCGAATGTGCAGAGCAGTTACATTTCCCCAGAGACGGACAAGGGCCCACATGTCTGCAGCCACGGGAAGCCCCCACTTCTCTTCCCTCTGACTTGTGCGGGTGACAGTCCCCAGGATGGGGCCCCCCAGCTCCCAGTGCCCCGTTGAGTCCCAGCAGCCCCTGCGGGATGTGGCCACGAGCCCCAGGGCACCAACCCTGCCTGCCGCCTGTCCCCCACCCTTGCCGTGCACTGGACCTGGGCTGGCGTACCCCGGAGCCCTTTCCTGGGAGCTGGCCCACACCCAGGCGTCTCCCCTGGGTCCCCGCCAGCAGCAGCGGCTTACTCAGCTCATGCTGGCCGGGGCGGGCTGAGAACTCTATGACCAGCAGCTCCTTGCCGTTGAAGCTCCGGCCGATGCTGTAGGTCTTGGCGACGTGGGGACAGCGGGCTGCCGTCCGCCGCAGCACGCGCACCATCTGTGCGTAGGAGTGGTGAGCGAAGTGGATGAAGGTCGGGGGCAGGCCCGAGGGCAGCGCCTCCTCCGCGTCCAAGCCCTCTGGGGGAGAACAGGGTGTCGGGGGGAGCCTCCAGCTGCCCTCGGTCTCCCTCACCAACCCCCTGGGACCTGGCCACCCCCAGTGCTCCCATACCCCCTCCTCTGCTACACTCGGAAGCTTGGGGGTCCCCCCGGAATGGCTCCCCAGTCAACCTGTTTCTGTTTTCCGTTAAAATCCCCTTCATGCTGCTTACTACCCACAGCTAATAGGAACACCCACTAGGTGTACGAAGGTCGCATCATAGTTCCTGAAGCTACGATGAAGAGTCCTAACAGTGACTGCGGAAAACGTACAAGCATGATGCAGGAGACGGTAAGGGAAGATGATAAAGGCGAAAACAAACCCGCAGAAACCGCGACCCCCGGAAGACCACGGTCTGGCGGGCAGCCTCCTGACTCTGTGGGTTTTGGTTTCCACAGACCCCCAGCTGTAAACTGGCGCGATGCAGGTTCCTAATGGGTTCTGTCTACACTGCTTCATGGTGGAGACGGCCTTGGTGCCTCGACAGTCCGGCACCCAAGGCT
>PITA01013372.1:0-57729 GCA_004023965.1 Spilogale gracilis | reverse complement strand
TATTTCAATATCTGGATACAATCACTAGTTCAACTTTGGTATATTTTCTTTCCTCTCTTTTTTCCTAGGATTTTGAAATCAGACAGTGTATGGAGCTTCGTGTTCTGCTTGTGGCAGAGGCTTGAATGGACTTGTTCAAACTCCATTTATAAATTTATTGGTTTGTTTATTTTTATGTGATTATAATTGATGACACACACTGTTGCATTACTTTCAGGTGTACGACATAGTGATTCGACATCTCTGTATGTCATGCCTTGCTCACCCCAAGTGTAACTGCTGTCTGCCAACCTACAAAGCTAACGCAGCACCATCGACTATATTAGTATCTGTGTATTTTATTCCTGTGACTTAGCCCATTACTGGAAGCCTATATCTCCCACTCACCTTCACCCATTTACTCTCCCCATCTACCCTTCTACAATAATCAGTCTGTTCTCTGTCTTTACAGGCCTGATTCTGTTTTTTTTGTTTGTTATTCATTTATTAGATTCCATGTTTAAGTGAAATCATATGAGAAAAATTATAAATTTTTTCCAATCATTAAAATATTCTTCAGAAAAAATATTTTAAACGCCAACTTAAAAGATCTTTCTATGCTGTTCATCTCTCTTCAGGAATTAACTTTTAGAATCAATTTAGAAAATTAAAAAAAATCATTTATTTCTTCTGGAGTCTGGGTTATTCAGATTGTTTTTTCAAAAAGAATTATATGGGGCACCTGGATGACTCAGTTGTTGAGTGTCTGCCTTCAGCTCAGGTCATGATCCCAGAGTCCTGAGATTGAGTCCTTCATTGGGCTGCCTTCTCAGTGGGGAGCCTGCTTCTCCCTCTCTCACTACCCCTGCTTGTGTTCCCTCTTCCCTATGTTTTTCTCTGTCAAATACATAAATAAAATCTTTTAAAAAACTAAAAATAAATAAAAAGAATTGTATATATTTAAGCTTTGTACATAATATGAATACTTAGAAAATGGTTGGATTTTCTGCTTTTTCCTACAAAAACTCTAGGAAAAATCAAGGAATAGAAGCATGCTTATATCTTTCAAATTTTCTATGACATCATTTATCATATATCTTTGTTTAAGCAAGCAAAACTTGAGAAAGATGTGAAGGATATTGCCATGAAGTCGTGTTTTCATAAACTACTCAATATCTGTAAGTTTTATTTTAGATATTCATATACTACATATATAAGTACAAAAATTTTCTTAATGAATTTTGTAATTATTGTTATTATTCAGTACTCTACATCTTATCTATTTATAACTATCAGATCTATAAAGATCAAGAAGTTTAATTTTAAAATCTTGGGCTATCTACCTATATCTGTCACTTTCTCCTTTCTTTCTAGATCATAGGCATAAAGATAAATATTAAATTTCCATATAAATTAGATGAATATAAAAATAGATAATTTCACTGTCTTGAAATCTGCATTTTTATTAAAGATAGAACACATTCAGTCATATTTATACTAGTATTTCAACTTTTCAATATTTCCTGTTTTAAAATTTGACCAGAATTCACACAGTACAAGGTTACTGTTATTTCAAGTCTTATAATAAAAAAAAGTATTAAAAAATATTGCTCATGTTTTTAAAAGCAAAATGTGAGAATTGCAAATTGCTTTTGTTTTCATAAAATATTTCATAAAATAAATATTAAAGAATAAGAAAAAAAGCTCTAGTTGAGACATGTTGAAAAAAAAAAGTGTTGTCAATTCTTCAAATTTTAAATTAACAGCAGATATTTTAATCACAGGTGCCAATGAGAGTATAAAACCATCTTTTTCTCCAAAAAATTTGTTAACAAGAGTTAACTAGAACAAGATATGTGGGAAACAATGAAAAAAATGTTTTGTTTGCTTTTTAACACAATTTTCAGAGTGATGAATTCCATTTTATTATTTGGGTTCCCATGATTTGTGCCCAATATGGCTTTAGATTATACAATTAAAATATTTGTTTGAACCAATCTTAAAATGGATCTTCACATTTATGCTTTCTTTTTTAATTTTTATATTCATTTGGCAAACTTTTTTTTCTGTCTTGTTTCATCTTTTTTTTTCTTCTTTTTTTAAGAGACAGAAAGAGAAGAGAAGCAGGGAAAGGGTAGAAGGAATCTCAAGCAGACTCCCCGATGAGCATGAGGCTCCATCTCACAACCCTGAAATCATGACCTGAGCTGAAATTAAAAGTTGGACCTAACCAACTGAGCCACCTAAGTGCCTCTGTCTTATCTCATTTTATACTTCATCCCTATGCATTCCATTTCTGTTTTCCACTCAATCTGATTCTCTCTTAACCAATGCTTGTATCCCATCCTCATTTCCCCCAAAACATTCTTTCTTTCTAACTTTAATATGTTCCTACATTTCTTAATGTACAGATGCTCTTCTATGTGTCTGACATACATTACTTCACTTAATCCTCAAAGCAACTCTTTAAGTTAGATGTTACTGTTAAACTGATATATATTTTAAAATCTATTTATTTATTTATTTTTGAGAGAGAGAGAGAGAGAGAGCACACATGAGCACAAGCAGGGGAAGGGGCAAAGGGAGAAGCAGCCTGCCTGCTGAGCAAGGAGCCCCAATGCCCAGGACCCTGGGATCATGATTTTAGTCAAAGACAGATGCTTAACTGACTGTGCCACCCAGGCACTCTATTCAACTTATTTTAAAGGCCAGTAAACTGACTCCCAGATAAGTGAATGTCCAAAGACCACACAGCTGGCAAGTGGGAAAGCCAAGTTTGGAGGTCAGGCTCTCAGATTCAGATTCTGACTTTGTTCCTGATAAAGGCACATCTTTCAAATCCTGGCCTGGGAGCAGAGTGTGTCAGTCTTAGGCTCTTCCTGGCTTTCTTTATGCAGGTCATTGTTCTGTACATTCACTCAGGGAAACCTAAAACTGATAATGGGTGTGCTGCTTCCTAAATGGAAGGTTTGGACTAGTGACTTATCTCTAGTATCATCTGGTCCTCAAATCTGCTGGGGGAGTTAGGTATTATTTTCTTGTCAACAAATAAGAAAACAGAAGCAAATACAAATTATTAATTTGCATATTTATAAATATTAGATCTTTGATTCATACATAGATATGGCTGACTCCAAAGTGTCAACCTTTAACCTAAGCTCTCTAAAGCAAAAGCACCTTCTCTTTTGAAGCCCAAACCATTCAGTCACCAGATTCTTCTCCCTTTTCAGTAACATTAAAGATAATCCCATTTTCCTGCTTCAAAGTTTTCCTTCCAGACTGATTCACTGCAAAGATTTCAACCATTCACTCTAACTTTATGCTTACCTTTTTCCCTCTATAAAGCTAATACTTCTGACTATGTTTTCCATCTCATATACCCATTTATTAAATTATCAAGTAGTTGAGAATGTGATAGTCTGCACAGAGAGTATGAATGTGACCAGGGGTGATGTGGCTGCTGCCTTCACAGGGCTCACAGTGGGAATTAAACCAATAAGTAGATTTTATCATATACAATGACAGGTCCAGTACCAAGTAGTTCCTGTAACATTCCCATCAATTTTCCCATCATTTCTTACATTCTCAATATATATTATCATTACCTGTTTGTTTGTTTGTTTGTTTTTTGTAAACTACTATAGCTTACAAACATGTCCAGGTCTCCCTGTACTATAAAGACAGACATACCCAAAATTTATCCTTAACTCTGCTATAGAACTGAACTCCTGTCCTCTCTCCTCCTCTTCTTCACCAAATATTTTCAAGAATAGACAAATGACCTTAAATTAACTTCTTTGTCATCTACTCATTTCTTGAATCTTCTGAAGATTTGGCTTGTATTACGACTACTCTATTGACATTTCAGAATGATTTTACATTTTGGTAAGGCTATTGAAAACAATTTCCTTTTAAGGAACATATGTATAGCATATGTTTTCCATAGTATAAGACCCACGCCAAAAGCTTATATTGCCCAGAGATCAACTATATTTCCTTCAATCAGGTCACAAGAAGTCCATCATTATTTGTTCATTTGATGAAAACTCTAGAGTTGAATGCTCTAGTTCATTAAAATAACTAGTTCATTAAAATAACTAAGGCATTCTTTGTACCAGTTACAATTTTCAACTCTCTTTTGTGTTATAATTCAACAGTAACTTTTTAGCTTTTTTAAAGTGCTTTTAGTTTTTCAATTTTAACTCTCTGTATATATGCAAATATATTGTGTGCTTTTTAGCCATGTATCCAGTCCCTAAAAGAAGCCCCGGGGAAACTCTCCCAACCTCACCTTCCCTCATTTTTCAATACAGTCCACAGCCTTCGGTACATCCTGTCATCAGTGAGTCTCAGTAGCTGTTTGCATCAGGCAAGACAAGAGGCTTGGTGTTGGGGGGCGCCTGGGTGGCTCAGTTAGTTGAGCAACTGCCTTCGGCTCAGGTCATGATCCCGGAGACCTGGGATCGAGCCCCACATTAGGCTCTGTGCTCAGCCAGAAGCCTGCTTCTCCCTCTCTCACTGCCCCTGCTCGTGTTCCCTCTCTAGCTATGTTTCTCTCTGTCAAATAAATAAATAAAATCTTAAAAAAAAAGAAGAAGAAGAAGCTTGGTGTTGGTAGTAAAGGGAAAGGCAGCCAAATCACAACGAGTTTACCATATTTCCAGAATCCACTCCTTCAGGAAAATTATCCTCTCTATTGTTATCACCGCACTACATACAGAGTTAAACTTGAATTTACCCTACCAGCTATCTTACACATATTGTCACTTTTAATTCTCATAATTAGGTGTGTATTTTCTTTTAACAATAGAGAAAACCAAGTTTAGAGATGTTAAATAATTTGTTCAATCACACATCTGTAAAGTGGCATCAATGACACTCAAACCATTTTGGTCTGATCCCAATTCCTATTATTTACCCACTACGCTATTTTGCTCCTTCATTTGTAATGTAAATGAAAATAGAATGGAAGAACTGAATGGGTTAATAAAAACATAAAATGTGATCTCTTGAAAGCCTTTGCAGCTTTTATTGCATACTGGAATGAACGTCCTAGTTGCCATCTTCCTACTCTCTGAAAGTCATTGACACCATTTACCGTTGACCTTTTCCTTTGGTTTCACCTTCACTTTCCCCATCAAGTCCCCAAGCCCTTTTGATTTAATTCCCTTATACTCCATATTCATCTGCTCAATAGCATTCCATGGATTATGCCTGAGCTCACCAGCCCCTGTATGACTGCAATATCTTCTCAACTATTTCTGATCTCTGCTCATACTATGTTGGCAGATTAGTGTTCCTGATTCCTGGATAGCTTTACCTATGCCACTTTGATGATTAAAAACTATCATTGACTCTTCATTTTCTGTGGCATAGAGTCCAAACTCTTTCCTTGATATGTAAATTTTTCTGTGATCCAACTGTACCTCATGATTCAGGTTCCCTGCTCACTTCCCTGCACCTCTCCTGTTTTCTACCTATAGGGGAGGAAAATATTTTTCCTTCCCACAGAGTGGATTTATGACAGCTGAGTTCCTTTTCAGGGATCTGTCTTTAGGGAGATAAGAGGAGTTCAGAAAAAGCCTCTCCCTGTATTTGCTGGTTTTCAAGTGATTAAAATCAAAATAATAAATTTATCAAAGTGGCTTCTTTGGGGGTGATGTATTCTATCACCCTTCTTACCAAGTACTACTCATTATTCAATAAATAGATTCGTGAGTTTCCTGTTCCCCTGCCTTCTCTAATTTGTATTTCTTTTACCTCCACTCACCTATGTTTTTTGCAAGGTCCAGTTCTCAAATGTCACATTATCTAGGAAAGAGTCCTTGTCTTCCTACGCCTCTGTTTTAGCCAGCTGTAATCACACCCACCAGTTTGTGCTTATCTAGTTACTGCCCACAACTTGCAAAATCATGTGAACCCATTTGTTCTGGTGTTGGTGGATAACTGCTTCATCACTTTCCTTTACAGAAGATAATGTACATGTGTGAAAATCACATACTTCATATGAAAATCAAAATTAGGGTCTTAGACACAACTATAAATCTCTGCTTTTTGTATGTTCAATTATACTCATGGAAATTTGGATTCCTAGATAAAAACTACACAGATTAAAAATAGATTGTTAAAATTCTAGGGAAAATGGGATTTAGCTTCATTCTTTGTGCATCCTGCTATATTCGACTGTCTTTATGTATTTTTGATTGAGCAAATTAGCAAAAGTAGGTATCTTTATACAAAACTATTTGATGCACCTGCAATCAAACAATAAATAAAATTCATCTCAGAAAAATGAAGATTATTTGATGTATACTCTGTTATACTCATATTTTATGAACACTTTATAAGCAAATACAAAGCAGTCACATAGACTACAGATAGCATCTTCACATTTAGTAACACAGAACAATCATATTGTGTCTTGAGACAATTTAGAAATATTCAGGGTTTATTAACATAATGGCTTTTATTCATTTGTATTCATAGGAGTCCTTAGTTTTTGAATGCTTCTGCTTATATTCATTTATACAATAGTCTGGTAAGGTAGGTGAAGTAATACAAACTACCTAACTAAATGAAAATTCAAACTTATTACAATTTTCTAAAGTCAGCATTAAAATGAATACTTAATATTCTTAATGTTCAGATCTTATTTAAACCATTTGACTATAGTCTCAATTAGTGCATATTCTCATAAATGGTGCTTTTAGATTGGCCTTTTTATGTCACTGTGTTTTTATTTAAAGATAAAGAAATATTGATTTCAAAGTTTCAGAGAGTTTAAGATGAAAAGGTTCTTTGATTTGAAAAGTTAATTTAACAAGCAATAAAAAGCTCAAGTTTTAATCTAATTCATTTTTTATTTTTAAATCAAATTCACATTAACAAATGTCTTCTAAACAAAAGGATTTAAAATATTTTAAAAAATTACTCAAAGATAAATTTTGCTTTTTTTTGTTTGTTTGTTTAACAATTTTGTCTTTAAATGGTCTTGAGGGGCACCTGGGTGGCTCTGTTGGCTAAGTATCAGCCTTCTGCTGAGGTCATGATCCAGGGTCCTAGGATGGAGTCTTGCATCAGACTCCCTGTTCAGTGGAGAACCTGCTTCTCTCACTCCCTCTGTCCTTCCACTCTGTTCGTGCTCTCTCCTTCTCTCTCTCACACTTGCTCTTGCTCTAACTCAAATAAATAAATAAAATCTTAAATAAATAAATAAATAAATAAATGCTCTTGAAGCAGATAATTGAACAGAGGGTAAAAAAGAAAAATGAGAGTTTCCTTTTGTTGTATTAGAAAAGAGAATCTATTTTAAAATATCACGTAAATTTGTTTTAACAAACATTGTTTTAACCATTTACCATCAAAATATTTCTAATATCACTGATGTAAGAAATCTAACTTCATTCCAAGTGTGATGTTTTACTTAATATTTTAGCAAATGTGTTGTATTTCGTTTATGATAGTAATATATGAGTGTATGTGAGGTATAGTAGGAAATAAAAGAATAATAGTTTTGCAACAGTTCATTCTGAGATCTCCAAAAAAAAATTTAGCTGGTTTTCTGGAGCCCTCTTATTCTCCATGTTCAATTAATATTGGTTGAAGCACTAAGACTAGCCCAGTAATTACTGGGCAAATACATAGGATTTTGTTTATAGATTCTTAAAAATAAATATTTGTTCATTGTAGTTGAGATTTATGGAAGTTGAAGGTTTATATACTCTGAATACCAAGTATAATACCTGTATCCTCTACATGTTTATATCTGAGATGCATGGGGCAGAAAAAATATCTTTGTCTTTAGGTTCAATCATAGATTATTTTTAACTGAAATTGTATGAAACTTTGGATCCTGGACTAAAAGCCAACCTGTTAAGTGATTTACAATGGTACAGATAGTGAGAAGTCAAAAGAGAAGTATTGACTCTGGAGATATGTGTTTACGTTTCAAGGGTGGGTGAGACCTATGAGACATTTCTGTGTTGCAAAGTTAAAGACATTGTGATTATCTGACCCTTAAAGATTTATTTACTTCCAGAGATTATGCTGAGTGAAATAAGCTAAGAAGAGACAGTCAAGTATCGCATGGTTTCACTTACTTGCGGTGCATGAGGGGTAAACTGGAGGGCAGTGGGAGAAGGAAAGTAAATGGGAACTAGGGTAATCTAGGGACGGAAATGAAACAACAGAGACTTTGGACACAGAAACAAACTGAGGGACTTGGAGGGAGGGGGGTGGAGGGATGGGAGAGCCTGGTGGTGGGTACTGGGGACACCTAAAGCATGGAGCACTGGGTGTGGGGAATGGGGAATGAATCTTGGAACACTGGAAAAAAAAATTAGTAACAATAAAAAAAAAAAAGATTTATTTACTTCCAAAGATTAGAATAAGAATTCAGGGTCCTTTCCATTCTGCCTCTGAGAAGCAATGATTTCTCGCTCTCTTCTCTCTCTCTCTCTCTCTCTCTCTAATTAGAGGGAAAGCTTCTTCTTTTATATCCTCCAAAAAATAAGATTCTTCCCCCACCCCGACATTTCTATATGTATAGGATATTTGCTCTGATTTACTGTACCTCCTTAGGAGTAAGAATTGTGATGTGGGGAACTACATGATTATTATTAAATTTTAAGTGAATAATCTATCTTGGACTAAAAAAAACAAAAAACAAAAAACAAAAGAACAAAAAACTCAAAACTTTGTGTTTGCATTTAGAACAAGATAAAGATGAAAGCCTAAATGAGATATAATAGATATACACATTTGCACATGAACTAGAATGCATAAATATAGACATTCTTATGAGGGAAACTCTAAGTGGAAGGGAAATCAGAAAGAAAATAATAAAACTAATACTACTTTTTATGTAATTTAGAATATAGATATTTGACTAGTAGTCTTTTCTATGTTACTAGAGCATTCTCTATTATAATACTTATCATATTATGTAGCTACTTATGTGGCATAATGATATTTTGATATATTAATTTTTTTTTTGCTCTGGAAAGTCATTTTGATTCCATGGATTTTCTCTATCAATCTGGACTATGACATCTGTGCCCTTGATATAAGGAATGTTGAAAGAAACAAAGAAGACTTTGATTAAAAAGATGTGATAGAGTCTTAAAAATCCTGGTATTGATTATCAAAATCTAAGGCTGTCAGGATCAAAGACCATAAAACTTAGAACTATGACAAGAGATTTAGGAG
Organism: Spilogale gracilis; assembly: GCA_004023965.1. Classification (NCBI taxonomy): domain Eukaryota; kingdom Metazoa; phylum Chordata; class Mammalia; order Carnivora; family Mephitidae; genus Spilogale; species Spilogale gracilis. Next base: position 48,543 of record PITA01013372.1, on the reverse strand, counting down.
ACTGTTTCTTATCATCTAAAAAAACAATGATTTTTATATCTGGGCTAAAAAAATGATAATTGGTGGAGAAGCAAGACCTTAGAAATTTCACTGTCCTTAATAAGAGGTTTCTTCAATGGGTAGGTTTGGGGTCATGGAACTCCAGAGAGATTAAGAGCTTGACAACAGAAGGATTGCCCTTTGAATCCCTGGGTAGAACTGACAAGGCAACCAGCCTCATAGCTGAGTTATGGTCAACACATAGTCAAGTGTGGTGTCCAATCTGGTTCATCGGGTATGTTCATAGAGTCCCTTGTCATTGTAGAGCAGTCACAGGAATCACTGCACCAAGTGAGAGTGCAAAGATCTGACCAAAGAGCCACGGGGCCCAAGATGCCTTGTGGTAGGGTTGAGAAGGATGCTTTAGCAATCTGCCTCCATCAATCAATAAAACCAGTTGTGATAGATATCTCACAGGGTGATAATGTGGAGAGATAATAACGAAGGACCCATCACATGACACCATGGCACTATGTAAATCTCTCATTCTCTCACCACTAACTTAAATGCAATCTTAGGCAATGACAAGGGAAAACCATAAAAGGAGATTATTCTGAGTCAATTAAAATTAACAGAATTGACTGAGATTTCCTTTCTGTCTCCTTGTCAAATAAAGGTACAAGCTAGAAAGTAAGCTGGATAACAAAAAAATTGATAAAAGCTATTATTATTATTATTATATCTTATATATAATATATCTTATATATATTATTATAACTGTTAACTATTATTATTATTTTTGTACCCTAAGCTTTTGGTCTGAATATCACTACATTTGCATAATTATGTCTTCCCCATTATAGAATAATCTACAATCTCCTCCTAAAAAAATTTCCTCAGTTTATTCTTCCTGCTTTTCCTTCCCTGCAATCTACTTATTGAATGAATAGGAGGGTGGTGAACAGAGATTAAGAACTGAGAAATTGGCTGGTATAGTAGGTAATACATGTTTATGTATGACACCTCTTTTCTGTCATAATATTCTACAAAACTTAGATTTTTGTTTTGTCTTCACATTTTTCAAAATATGTAGTGTTAACCTGACCCTCTGTCATGCAACTTTCGCTTAAAATTCTTATTGATAATAATATCACAAGCTGCTCTGCAATTAAAACAAAATCTTTACTTCAGAAAATATTTCTAGAGTCAACATTGTTTGGTACCCTTATTCACTGTGGGCAAAATATAAAAAGAAACCCAGAAAACCGTATTTTCTGCAATACTTCCTACTGTTTCAATTTAAGTTGAAATCCTGGGACTTTTAAAAATTCCTTCTAGCTACAAAAGGCACATTCTTTGACCTATTATAGAAGTAGATTTGTACTTCATTTTAAGCAATGAATCCCCAAATGAGACCACCTTGGATGTTCATTAAATGTGGGTATGTTGTGTGGGTCTGTAGAGGAAGGAGAGTGCCCACTTGTGCACATAAAACAAGATATAATGTGCATGGCAAGAGAATTCCTTGAAAATGGGAGAAAATTAAATTACTTTGGAAGGAGTCATTCACAAATGCAATATAAATTTCCATATACAACATAGTACTTGTCACAATTTTGTTTGAATGCACTACTTCCCTCAATTACAATATTTTCATCAGAAATAGGAAAGGAAGTAGAGAAAAATAATCACTTTTTCCATGCAGTCAAATGTAGGGAAGATTCTTTTGCTCATTGGAAGGAAAATTAGCCATTTCTGATTCATTACAGCTAATAAGTGGGAGTATGACTATCAATTGATTGAAAATCAGTGAAGCAAAAAATGGTGCATTTAAATCAGTACTACTGAATCAATCAAAGTTAATCACATCTCAACCAACATCAAAGAAGTGTCAGAAATGGCCCGTTGTGAAGAAGTCCAAATTCAGAATTTTCCTACCTCTAAAACCAAATCACAATGAATAATTTTTTTATTTCCCATAATGGAATTTTAGAGTCTGATTAAAGAATAAATCATGAAAGGGTTGGTAAGGTGGTAAGGTGGACATCTGATGCAGTGAATACCTCAACTACAAGGTACGATCTCCAGATCATCCACGCTGTAAGAACTTACTCTTGGAATAATAGAGGATCAAATGTGTCATTAAATATGTCATTAAAAGTACAGCCCCTCATGGAGGACATTAAGAGAAGGAAAGGAAATGTATCCTAGGGTAAATCAGGGAGATGAAGCATGAGACTGTGGACTCTGAGAAACAAACTGAAGGTTTTGGAAGGGTGGTGAGTGGGGGATGGGTGAGTGTGGTGGTGGGTATTAAGGAGAGTACGTATTGCATGGAGCACTAGGTGTGGTGCATAAACAATCTTGGAACACTGAAAAAATAAATTATTAAAAAATAAAGGCTGAATAATATTCCATCATAAAAAAGTGCATACGGCTACACTTTGAGATGCACATAGCATAATAGAGAAGGTGAATCACTGTTGTGAAATCACTGAGACTAATGTAACATTTTGTGTCAACTATACTCAAATGAAAATACTTGAAAGAAATGGGTATAGCAGAGGATTCCTTGGTAGGAAACATTCTTTTGCAACTAATGAAAGAAAAGAAAAGAATGTATGCATGCTATTGAAAGGAGATTTTTTTAAATGGGCATTTAGATCATTTTTAAAAATTGAATTATGTATACTATTTGCCAATCTAGCCCAATTTACTTTCCAGGTTATAATACCAAAATAGTCTGATTGTAATTCTTGCTAAACACACTTTACCTGATTCATTTTTTTGGTCCTTTAGACAGAACTAACTTTTAAAAATACCACTTAACCATTGATTTTACCACCTGTTTCACGTATTTGCTAAGGACCCACTGTTAGCCCTTTTCACATGCTGCTTCCTGCTGTTGGCCCTCTGAACATCTGCTTCATGCCTAGATAGATATCATTTTATGTTTCCGGAATTTACTGCTCTGTTTAGACTCTCTTAGCTTTCTGTGTGTTTCATACACACCTTTTGATTTGTCATTCAGTAAATCATTATTGGTATTCTGTGTTCTGGGCACTGAGTCAGGTGCCATGTCTCCCACATATGTGGGTGTATACATGCTTGTTCTCAAGATGTTTCTAGCCTAGTCACCATCCAAGGAGGCTTCTATGGTATTCTGACTTCTCTCGTGTTTCTTTCACTTGTTGAGATACTTCCTGCTATCTGATCCAACTTCAAATGCCGTTTGTGCCAAGAAGTCTCCTTAGAAAAAAAGCTTAGTGCTAGAAGACCTCTCTCTCCTATGACGATGAGTTGGTAGTACTCTAACATTATTTATCATATATATAGTATATAGCAATTGGAGACATATCTCATCTCCCATAATACAAAGTAAACTATTTGGAAACATGGATGAACTCTCAGTTTTTTTTGTTTCACCCATCATGCTTAACTGAGTGCGTATACAGTGAACTAGTATAAGTTTGTTGATGTGACTAGTCTGTCAACGTTGTTATAAACTAATTCACTTTCAACTTGCTAAGCATTTACTTGTTCACTCTAACTGTGGCCTTAGAAGAAATGCAGCTACAGGAGAAATCTGTTGGGAAAGTGAATTGTGGAACATGAACTTGGAGAGTGGTGGGATGGTCCTAAATTCATCTGGAAGGTTTAGAGTCTACGTGGTGTTTTGTCAAGGTCATTGAAATGTTTGCCATATTGTCAGATTGCAATATTGTCTTTGCTGGTAATTAGCTGCAAAATTTTTGACAAACTTCAGTTCTCTGTCAGGGGCTCTAATTTTCAGTTACATAATAATCATTTATCATCTTTCATATGCCAGGCACTATACTAGTTACTTAAGTCAAAAAAAGAGTAAGACACTATCTCTGAGCCAAATGAGCTTAACATATAACAAATATATAAGCATGTATGCCAATAATTACCATGAAGTAAGACAAAAGCACTGATAATATTTTGTGAAAATTACAGTAGGGAAAGAAAAGAGTAGTGGATTTGCCTAATGGGAGATAAAAGTTTTATAGAGAAGGTATATGATAATTCTGGATATTACAGGGGAAACATAGAAAAAGGTATGGTGGTAGTACTTCTAGGCAGTAGAAAGAGTATGTATAAATCCAGAATGGTAAGAAAATGGACTGGTCAGCTGTTCCATGGTCTTCAGAATTCTTTGGACCATAAATATGATGGGAAATAACTGGAAATGAGTATGCAAAATTAATGAAGGAAACTGTGTCTTACAAAGAAGTGTGGACATTTTATTGTGAATTACTGGTTTTCAAATGGTTTTGGATTTCTAACATTCTTTGAAGCACACCTAAGGCTGCTGATATTTCAGCAATATTAGACAGAAGTAGAAGAGACCTAGAAGTTAAACTAGTAGAAATTTATGTCTTTTACTTCAACCATTTTAGCTCCCGTTTTTTTGTTTTGTTTTAAATTTTATTATTTATTTATTTATTTATTTATTTATTTATTTATTTATGCAAGAGAGTGAGAAAGAGACTATGAGCTAGGGGAGAGGCAGAAGGAGAAGCAGACTCCTCTCTGAGTAGGGAGCCCAATTTGGGCTCTATCCTGGGACTCTGGGATCATGACCTGAGCCATTACCTGACTGAGACACCCAGGCATTCCTTACCTCCTGTTTTATATGTTTTTGTTTTGGGGTTCTGTAGAAGATTGACCTTGACAATCAGTCTAGGTAATAAAAATAAAAAACGGATAACAAAGCTCTGCAATAAAATACGGAGTTGAATGAATGGCTCCTACATTTGAAATGGACTGGATGTGTCCTAAAGAAAGAGACTTATGGCCACATTCTAGAGCATGAAAACTGAGCCTGCAGAGATTTTGGGCAGGGAGCCTAGCTGTTAGAGACACCTAAAAGAGAGAGTGGGAGGAGAGGAGATAAAGCAGTTTCAGTGCAGTGGTGGAAAGGGAACGATGGATTTATACAGAAACTGAAGTGGTAGTAACATGGAGTTGGGCTGGATAATTGCTCTCTCGCATGGTGATAGGCTGTGCTTAGAGACTCACAGTTGTTTTCAGCATTTGTTCTTCCACTTTCCAGCCATATTCACATGCCATTAATTTCTCTTTCCTGCTGACAATGTTCTCTTCATAGCAGTGTAGCTGTCTAATTGTTACTGCATGGTGCTGGAATGTGGTTCATAAAGAGGTAGGTAGTCTGGCTGACTCTTACTCACCAGCCTACAACAGCTTGTTCACTAAGGGGCTTCAGGTCTTAACACATTTATATTTAAAAAGTTGCCGAGTGCTTTCCTTGCAGAGCTTGTATTAATACAAGTTCCTATGAATCTAACAGAATCTCTGGCTTCCAGATCTAAAGCAAACACTTAATTGATCCTACAGAGACCCCTTTGAGCTCTAAAATTCTCTACATGGAATTTTTCTCCTTCTCAATCTATATGAATGGTGTATAGTATTTTTTTTTTGTTCATACATTGAAACAGTAGAAATTTTGGCAGCACATGTGAAATAATAAAGCTCACTAAATGAGTCATCAATCATTACTACATAAGCATTTTTACTTAGGTATAACAATGTGTTGTTATGACTCTGAAAGCATCCATACCTGCCTGGATCTAAATTTAGTCTCTGTTACTTACTAGTGAACTCTAAACTATCGTGATTAAGGTACCTGACCTTCTAAACTTTCTAAATATTGTTTTCTCATATTAAGATGAAGGACATTTATTTTTTTTTAAGATTTTATTAATTTATTTGACAGAGGGAGAGAGATCACAAGTAGGCAGAGATGCAGGCAGAGAGAGAGGAGGAAGCAGGCTCCCTGCCGAGTAGAAAGCCCGACGCGGGCCTCGATCCCATGACCCCGAGATCATGACCCGAGTCGAAGGCTGAGGCTTAACCCACTGAGCCACCCAGGCGCCCGAAGGACATTTCTTTGAAGATTAAATGAGATAATCTATATAAAGCATTTTGTACAATATCCAGTACATAAAATTATCTTTGTTATTTTGATTTTCAAATTATTACATCCACATCATTATTATTTTTATACACTCAGTAATTTGCATTGAATTCCCTTTTAAATATAAAGGTTTCCTACCCAGATTTTATGCCTTTCATATTCATAAGAAAAGTTTTTATGAATTTTTATAACACCATCTTAACTCATATTTATTTCTAGTTACCTTACCTTGCACAATGTTGCACGACCTACACAGTTCCATCTGATGATGTTCCATATGTATATACGCATAGTATGATAAGACTACATACTTAATTTTTTTAAATTCTTCTATAATTAACCTACAGTGCTATACTAGTTTCAAGTGTACAATATAGTGATGCATCAATTCTATATATGGCTTGGTGCTCAGCACAATAAGTATGCTCTAAATCCTCTCACCTATTTTACTCATTCCCCTCCACCCATCTCTCTTCTTGCAACCACTAATTTTTTTCTCTATATTTAGAGTCTGATTTTTGTGTCTCTTTTTGTCTCCTTCCTTCCTTCCTTCCTTCCTTCCTTCCTTCCTTCCTTCCTTCCTTCCTTCTCTCTCTCTTTTCCTCCCTCTCTCCTTCCTTCCCTTCTTCCCCCTTTCCTATTTTGTTTCTTAGATTCCACATATGAGTGAAATCATATGGTACTTGGATAAGACTACTTCTTATTTGTTTGTTAAAATTAGGAGGTAAGCCATCAAAATTTCATATAATACCACATGCCAAGACAGCAGGAAAAGAAGTACTCTACTATAAAATACTTTAAAAAAGCATCAGCAAGAGTTGTTGGCAAATCACTGTACTGAAATTCAGGAAATGTAACTCTAACTTAGTTTTCAGTTTTCAGTATGTATAAAGAATGGGTTTAAGAAATTTAACAACTCTATAAACTTGGCCAGTCATATGCCAATGAGAACATGAAAACAGTGCTTGTTACAATGGGTGAATCCACATCGATACACCATTATCACCCAAAGCGCATAGTTTAAAAGTGGGTGCACTCTTGGTATTGTACATTTTATTAGTTTTGACAGATGCATAAAGACAGGTATCTACCATTATAGTACCATAAAGAATAGTTTCACTGCATTAAAATCCTCCATGCTCTTCCCATTTATTCTGTTTTCCCCTCTACCCCTGGTAACCATTGATATTCATCTTTTTCAGAATATCAAATAATTAGAAACATATAGTATGTAGCCTTTTCAGATTGACTTCTTTTACTTATTAATTTGCATTTAAGGGTCATTGATGTCTTTTCATGGCTTGATAGCTCACTTATTTTTAGTGCTGAAAAATATTCTATTATCTGGATGTTCCACAGTTTACTTATCTATTCACCAACTAAAGGACATCTTGATTGTTTCAAGCTTGGTGATTATAAATAAAGCTGCTATAAATGTCCATGTGCAGGGTTTGTGTGGACATAAATTTTCAACTCCTTTGTGTAAATAAATTCTAAGGAGCACCAGCTAAAGAGCTGGATTGTATGGTAAGAATACTTTTAGTTTGGGGCACCTGGGTGGCTCAGTTGGTTAAGCAACTGCTTTTGGCTCAGTTCATGATCCTGGAGACCCAGGATCGAGCCCCACATGGGGCTTCCTGCTCGGCGGGAAGCCTGCTTCTCCCTCTCTGTCCCTCTGCTTGTGTTCCCTCTCTCGCCGTGTTTCTCTCTGTCAAATAAATAAGTAAAATCTTTAAAAAAAAAAAAAGAACACTTTCAGTTTTGTAAAAATGGCCAAGCTATCTTCCAAAGCCACTGTGCCATTAAGCATTTATATTAACAATAAATAAAAGTTCCTGTTATTCCACATCCTTGCCAGCATTTGGTATTGCCAGTGTCTTGGATTTTTGCTATTTAATATAGGTATGTAGTTACATCACACTGTTTTGGTTTATAACTTTCTAATGACATATTATGTGGAGCAGGTTTTGATATGATTATTTGCATCTGTATGTTCTTATTTGGTGAGGTGTCTGTTATTCTCTTTTGCCCATTTTTTCAACTGAGTTATTTGTATTTTGCTATTGTTAATTTTCAAGAGTTTTTGGCATATTTTGGATGACTTTCCTAATCAGACATGTCTTTTTTTGCAACTATTTTCTCCTATTATGAGGATTTCTCCTATTCTCTCGAAAACTTTTGTTAAATTTGAATATATCTAATAGTATTTATAGAGGTAAAACACTGATGCTCAGGACCCAGAAGTTTCACTTAGTAGAATGAACTGCAGTTTGGAAGAGTTTTCATGAACTGATCTAATACATCAAATTATTTCTTTAGGATTTGCTTTAAAAAAAAACCTGTTAAATGTGAGTTCATATTTATTTATGTGAGTGAAATCATATAGTATTTGGATGAGACTACATCTTACATGTTTATTAAAATTCAGAGATAAACCATCAACGTTTCATATAAAACCATATGGTATATGTGGGAAAAGAAGTACTGGGCTCTACTATAAAATATCTTTATAAAAGCAGGAGCAAGTGTTGTTGGAAAACCGCTGTACTGAAATTTAGGAAATGTAACTCTCAGATTTCAATTTTCTGAAATTATAAAATTCTGATTAGGTTGATTAATATGGTCAGTTATCTTTTGGTGCACTTAAGTTTATTATAATTCACAATATATTTATTAAGATTACAATGAGAGCTATTCCATTACATACATTTCAGTTTTATATTTTAGCTGTGCTCACAAATACATCTTGATTGTATATAGCATTCTTTGATCACAAATGTTTTTCTCTTTAGACTGAGATATATTTTCTTCTTGAATTTAGCATTGATGAAACGTATACAATCAATTAGATTATTACATGTCTTTTAACCACCTTGGGGCAGGATTTTTTTTCTTATACCTCTGAAAAAAAGAAAAACAATAAAAGACAGGAAGACAGGATAGGGCTAGATGTTAATCTCTTTGATTGATTTTGCTTTGCACATGGATAGAGTTTTGATCTGTGGACCAGGATTTTTTTTTTTAATATTTTATTTATTTGGCAGAGAGAAACACAGCCAGAGAAGGAACACAAGCAGGAGGAGTGAGAAAAGGAGAAGCAGGCTTTCCGCCGAGCAGGCAGCCCGATGTGGGACTCGATCCCGGGTCTCCAGGATCATGACCTGAGCCAAGGCAGTCGCTTAACCAGCTGAGCCACCCAGGCGCCCCATGGACCAGGATATTTTGACTTCAGTAGTGGCTTCTGTTTGGTATGCTCTGGTTTTCTCTTTGAACATGCCCATCATCCGTACAATGAGTGCTTCTTTTCTTCATTGCTCTTACAATTCTCGTAGCTTTCTCCTTTATTTCTGCATCAGTATAAAGCTTTTTACTTTACAGTATATATACAGTTTATACTTTACAGTATAAACACTACTTTGTTTACTGATGAATTAACTATCTAGTGAAACCTTTTGTCCTTTATTGCCGCCACTGAGGATTTTCTTGATATTGCATTTTAACTCCCCCCCCCATTTTCTCCTTTCTCATCTCTTTCTGTGTCCATTTCTTCTTATCTTTTATGTTAGTTTGAAGTTCATGCTTACTTTAAATATTTTCTAAAATTTTCTCTGCTTTTTCATAATATACATTTTTTCTTTTTTTAAAAGATTTTATTTATTTATTTAATTGTGAGGGAGACAGGGATAGAGCCTGAGCAAGGGAGAGGGGCAGAGGAGAGGAACAGGGACAAGCAGAATCCCCACTGAGTAGGGAGTCTGCTTTGCGGCTTGATCCTAGGACCCTAAGATCATGACCTAAGCCTAAGGTAGATTCTTTTTTTTTGTTTTGTTTAAAGATTTTATTTATTTATTTGACAGAGAGAAACACAGCTAGAGAGGGAACACAAGCAGGGAGAGTGAGAGAGGGGGAAGCAGGTTCCCGGCTGAGCAGGGAGCCCGATGTGGGGCTTGATCCCGGGACTCCGGGATCATGGCCTGAGCTGAAGGCAGACGCTTATCGACTGAGCCACCCAGGCGCCCCCTAAGGTAGATTCTTAACTGACTGAGCCACCCAGGCACCCCATAATATGCATTTCTCAAAAAAACAACATCTTTCCTTTGCATTTTAGTTTATGCTCTCCTTTAGGATACTTGTAGTCTATTATTTGCACAACAATGCAAGATTTTGTCCATTTAAAAATTCTTAAAGAGGGAGAAAGGCCTAGTCATTTTTTATATAATAATTTATTTTATTTTTTTCAGTGTTCCAAGATTAATTTTTTATGGCCCATACTCAGTGCTCCATGCAATATGTGCCCTCCTTAATATCCACCACCCATCCCCATTCCCCTCCCTTCCAAAACCCTCAGTTTGTTTCTTAGAGTCCAAAGTCTCTCATGCTTTATCTCCCTCTCTGATTTACCCCAGATCACATTTCCTTTCCTTCTTCTACTGTCCTCCCTGTTACTCCTTATGCTCCACAAGTAAGTGAAACCATATGATACTTGACTTTCTCTGCATGGTTTATTTCACTCAGTATAATCTCCTCCAATCCCTTCCATGTTGCTACAAAAGTTGGGTATTCATCCAGAAAGGCCTATTCTCATCCAGTGTTTGAAACTAAGGTGCATACAGTATTCTGGACGCCATCATTATCTACTTAAATTTAGCAGAATCCACCATGCCCTACCACCTTGTGTCTTTGATCTTGTATCTCTGTAAGCACACATATTTCTGAGCCAAATCACCAATGCAGACCACTCTTCTCTATCGTCAGGATCTAAACCATATCAGAAAATATAGTTTTCCTTTCTGTAAAAGTGCAATATTACACATCATTTTAAAGCAAATGATGAGTGCTTTATTAAGGTTATATATTATTAATTTTTTTGGTTTATTTTATTTTATTTTATTTTGACTTTAAATTTATTTTTTCATTGCTCCAAGATTCATGGTTTATGCCCCACACCCAGTGCTCCATGCAATACGTGCCCTCAGTACCGACCACCAGGCTCTCCCATCCTCCCACCCCCACCCTCCAAGTCCTTCAGTTTGTTTCTGTGTCCAAAAACTCTCATGTTTCATTTCTCTCCCCCCAATTACACTACTTCCCATTTCCTTTACTTCTTTTACTGTTCTCTATATTACCCCTTATGCATCACAAGTAACTGAAACTATGTGATACTGGACTTTTTCTACTTGGCTTATTTCACTCAGCATATTCTCTTCCAATCCAGTCCATGTTGCTACAAAAGTTCGATATTCATCATTCATCCTTTCTGATGGAGGCATAGTACTTCATTGTATATATGTACCACATCTTCTTTATCCATTCATCTGTTGAAGGACACCTTGGCTCTTTCCATAGTTTGGCGATTATGGCTATTGCTGCTATGAACATTGGGGTACATATGGCCCTTCTTTTCACTATATCTGTGTCTTTGGGGTAAATACCCAGTAGTGCAATTGCATGGTCATAGGGTAGCTATATTTTTAATTTTTTAAGGAATTAAAAAATTGTTTCCAAAGCGGCTGCACCAACTTGCATTCCCACCAACAGTGTAAGGGGGCTCCCCTTTCTCCACAACCTCTCCAATACTTGTTGTTTCCTGTCTTGTTAATTGTGGCCATTCAGATAACGTGGTATCTCAGTGTGGTTTTGATTTGAATTTCCCTGATAGTTAGTGATGCTGAACATTTTTTCATGTGTCTGTTAGCCATTTGTATATCTTCTATGGAGAAGTGCTTCTAGAAGATATGGATACATTCTTGGAAACCTGAAAATCTCCAAGACTGAAATAGGAAGACATTGACAGTCTGAATAGACCTATATCTAGTAATGAGATTGAAGCAGTGATCAAAAACCTCCCCATCAACAAGAGCTCAGGACCAGACGGATTCCCCTTGGAATTCTACCAAACATTCAAAGAAGAAATTACATCTATTCTCCTGAAGCTGTTTCAAAAAATAGAAACAGAAGGAAAATTTCCAGACTCTTTCTATGAAGCCAGCATTACTGTAATCCCCAAACCAGACAAAGACTCCATCAAAGAGGAGAACTTCAGACCAATATCTCTGATAAATATGGATGCCAAGATTCTCAACAAGATCCTTGCTAACAGGATCCAACAATACTTTAAAAAGATTATCCACCATGACCAGGTAGGATTTATCCCGGGGATACAAGAGTGGTTCAACACTCGCAAATCAATCAACATCATAGAACAAATCAATAAAAGAAGAGAGAAGAACCACATGGTACTTCAATTGATGCAGAAAAGGCATTTGACAAAATACAACATCCGTTCCTGACTAAAACTCTTCAATGTATAGGGATAGAGGGAACATTTCTCAACCTCATAAATTCTATCTATGAAAAACCCACAGCGAATATCATCCTCAATGGGGAAAAACTGACAGCCTTCCCTCTGAGATCAGGAACAAGACAAGGATGCCCACTCTCACCACTACTGTTCAATATAGTGTTAGAAGTCCTAGCAATAGCAATCAGACACCAAAAAGAAATAAAAGGTATTCAACTTGGCAAAGAAGATTCAAACTCTCTCTCTCTGCAGATGACATGATACTCTATGTGGAAAACCCAAAAGACTCTACCCTCAAACTACCAGAACTCATACAACAATTTGGTAATGTGGCAGGATACAAAATCAATGCACAGAAATCAGTTGTGTTCTTATACACTAACAATGAAAATATAGAAAGGAAAATCAGAGAATCGATTCCATTTAGTATAACACCAAAACCCATAAGATGCCTTAGGAATAAACCTAACCAAAGAAGTTAAAGATCTGTACTTGAAGAACTACAGAGCACTCATGAAAGAAATTGAAGAAGACACAAAAAGATGGAAGAGCATTCCATGCTCATGGATCGGAAGAATAAACATTGTTACAATGTCTATACTGCCCAGAGCAATCTACTTTCAATGCAATTCCAATCAAATTTCTACCAACATTCTTCAAAGCATTAGAACAATCCTAAAATTTATATGGAACCAAAAAAGACCCCAAATTGCTAAGGAATTGTTGAAGAAGAAAAACAAAGCTGGGGGCGTCACGTTACCTGACTTCAGGCTTTATTACAAAACTGTGATCATCAAGACACCATGGTACTGACACAAAAACAGAGAAATAGACCAGTGGAACAGAGTGGAGAGTCCAGATATGGACCCATAAATCTATGGTCAAATCATCTTCGACAAAGCAGGAAAAAATATCGAGTGGAAAAAAGAGTCTCTTCAGTAAATGGTGCTGGGAAAATTGGACAGCTACATATAGAAGAATGAGACTAGACCATTCTCTTACACCACATACAAAGGCAAACTTGAAATGGATGCAACCTGAGGCAGGAATCCATCAAAATCCTAGAAAAGAACATAGGCAGTAACCTCTTTGGCATTGGCCACAGCAACTTCTTTTAAATCACGTCTCCAAAGGCAAAGGGGACAAAAGTGAAAATGAACTTCTGGGACTTCATCAAAATAAAAAGCTTCTGTACAACAAAGGAAACAGTCAACAAAACAAAGAGGCAACCCACGGAATGGGAGAGGATATTTGCAAATGACACTACAGACAAAGGGCTGATATCCAAGTTCTGTAAAGAACTATTCAAGCTCAACATCCAAAAAAAAGATGAAGACATCAAAAAATGGGCAAGATACATATTATTTTTAATTGTTATTTAACTTTTCCAAATAACAATTTTCTTTTCTCTAAAATAGGGATAATAATCCTTATCCTGTAGGCTGGCTGAGTGAATTAAATGAGTTTATATTTGTAAAGCATGTATCACAGAGTCTGGAATAGAATATGCATTCAAAAATCACAGATTTTTTATTACACATATTATTTTATAATATTTAGTTATGTAACTTATTTAGATCTCAACACAAACTCTCTCTTGAACCTATTTTTTTATTACATTATTTTATTTTTTCAGTGTTCCAAGATTCATTGTTTATGCCCCACGCCCAATGCTCCACACAATTCATGCCCTCAATACCCACCACCAGGTTTCTTGAACTTTATAAAGAGACCTACATTACATTTGGTTAGATATAAGTATAATGAACATTCTTGCTGCATCCATTTCACATGAGAAACAACTACTGATGGTAAAATAGAATATGCAAGTGATGTTTTTGCAATAGGCCCAAAGAGCATAAAAGCAAGTCAAAGTACACAAAGTGTTTCAGAATAATTTAATAATGTTTAATAAATTAGTTCAAGATAATGATTTTCTGCATAAACTAAGGACAAGAGAAAGTATGCCTATATCCATGTTCACTGAAAAAGTCTACTGCCTAGGAGATCAGGCCTGATGCTATGTAGTTTACATCTGGAATGATATATAACAGTATTTTAAAGTGCCTTTAGTTGTTAGGTTGTAAGTCATATCTGCATTTATTCTGCAGCAAATGAAATGGGGTTTTAATGGCACATTGAATTGTATTGTAAATCTTCCAATGGGATTACAATTAATTCACAATATTGGTTGATTTAACAATATGATAGAATATGTTTATGTATCACTCCAATTTTATGGTATAGGACTGCACATAAATTTAAGCTTCAATAACTTTCCTTGAGACTTAACAGGCTGGTTAGCTAGAAAATACAGAATACACAATGAAAGTTAATGCCTTAGCTTCTTAGGACTATGAAAAGAGTACCCTGCGAATCCAGTTTTACTCTGTACTGTGACAGAATTATGGGGGAAGTAAGGCTTATAATCTATTTTAGCTTCAATTTCACTTGTGATTCCATCTCATCCGATGCCATAAACAAAATTTATAGAATTGATTCTACATTCAAAGAAATAACATAGTCAAACTCAAATATGTAAAATAAATAAAAGAACTGCTTTGATGATCTCTGGGCAGATTATTTCAGAACCTCCTCCAGATTGCCTCACCTTGAAAATCCTATGAGAGCTATTCAGAGCAGTTTGATATAAACTCATGGGTTTCTTCACTGAAAATGGGCCAGAGAAAATTACATACTGTTATTTCCCACCTACAATTCTATTTCTCTTGAGTAATTTCAGCTAGCATTCACCAATATCTATTATGGAAAATATACCTTACTCTATAATAATACATGAATTCATGTTTCCCTTTTCTTTTTATTAAAAAAATCAGAAAAGGAGTATATGCAACTCTTAGACATGGGGATATATTAGTCTTATCATTTATTTCTTTAAGAAGTTCCAAGTTTTTAAATTCTACTTTTGATGATTCAATTTCCCCTCTAAACAGTTTTTACTAGTTGAACTCATTTAGTAATTTTCACTCTTTTTAACCCATTAAAATACTGGATGGGTGTCCACTTTTCACTTTCAAATTTTCTTTATTCTCTTTATCATTTAAAACAGAAAAGTACATTTAGTTAATAATTTATGAATTAATTACAATCCAGGACTTAAGAATATGTGTCCAGATTTTAACCTCTCATTGCAAAGGGCACCAATCATGTTGTAAACCATGTACAAACACAAATAGTAGCTTGCTGATTTCTCTTTTTTCTTTTGCCTTAAATAATAATATTGCATATCTGGAACACAGGGAGTTCTAAAACTTGTCTTCATAAAATTTGGAGTTCAGGGGCGCCTGGGTGGCTCAGTTGGTTAAGCGACTGCCTTCAGCTCAGGTCATGATCCTGGAGACCCGGGATCAAGTCCCGCATCGGGCTCCCTGCTGGGCGGGAAGCCTGCTTCTCCCTCTCTCGCTCCCCCTGCTTATGTTCCCTCTCTAGCTGTGTTTCTCTCTGTCAAATAAATAAATAAAATCTTTAAAAAAATTTGGGGGTTCATATTCTCTATTTTTTGGTTTGAGAATGTAGTTTCTTTGGCATAGCTCCAGGATATGCTCTTAATTCTTTCAAAAAGGTAATTAGATCCAACATAAGCAGAATCTCTTAATGACAGTAATTTCTAAGAGTGACTGAATGACAATTTTTTAGCCAAGAGATGTATTATCCCTTTAGCTGCAGGCTCAGTATCAGAAAAAGGATGGAAGAGGGACCTTGGTAACAATAGAACAGAGGACAGTGATTCTGGGTTAACCAGCAGTGATGATACTACCACTAATTAAAGAATAACAACCATAGGTACCAAGAAGAAGCATGAAAAAAATGCAGCAAAAGAAAGAATATAAATTTTTATTCCAGTTAAAAAAATAGGTGGAAACTAAAAGTAAAAAACTGAGATTGTCACTCACATTCTTGATTGTCTTCAAATTATGAGCATCTCTAAGGAAGCAGTACTACACCTATGTGAATCTGTGAATCTATCTTTAACATACAGATATAATCATATACATACCAATATCATTGCAAGTTTTTGTGTCTGAGAAAACATTTTGTATCAGTTAGGCAACATTTAAAAATTCATGAGTCAACTTCTGCTTCTGACAAAATGAAGTAGACATATTTTTCCTATTCTACTAAGTAACACTGTAAGCCCTGGATACTAATGTATATTAATAATAATGTGTAATTTAATAGTATAATATATATTAGTGTCCACTAATGTGTATATAGTATATATTAGGTCTCAATATATATACATATACATATATAGAGAGAGACTCTGAAAGAATGTATAAGATATAAAGACTCTGAAAGATTTAGAAAAAGAAAGCAGACTGGCTAGGGACTATGAAATCCAAACAAATGATGGTGAATTTATTGGATTTTCTTTAAGCTTCATATTCCCAAGATTTGGAGGGACAAAAACATGGAAAATCCAACAGATGCAGACAAAAATAGCCCTAAGAAAGACCTATTCATCTAGTAAAAGGACAGAAAAAGGGTAGCCTATTAAGACAGAAAACTTTTTGAAGTATCTGCTCTACTCTAGCCAAATATCAGAAAAATATATGGTCTCACCTTTACCTATAACAGCAAAGGCTGAAAAGGAAGCCTAGACTTCCACCCTCATCTTGTTGTAGCAAAGAACTCTGAACTCCATTCTCTGTTGGTGTCAAGAAAGGGCCAGTAGGGAGGACTTTTATATATTCATTGGTAAATAAACCTCTCCTCTCCATCGTCAGTAAAAAAACTAGATCATGTATCTCTTACAGTAACATGACATCCCACACCCTCCTTGCTGGACAACCTCAGAGAAGGCCAGGAGAATCAGGACTTTCACTACTGCCCAGCAATAATAAGGTCACTTCCTTTCTGTAGTGCCAGTGGAGATCATTTGTGGAGCATTGAGGCCTTCCTGTTTTTCCCAGTCAGGGTGGTATCTGATTCACTGGGAACCCCAAATTCCCACTCCTATCTGAAAGTAATTAGGTATGCCCCTCCTACTTGTATGTTAACTGAGGATGAGTGGGGAACCTAGACTTCTACCAGATCTAGCAGTAAGAGGTGATGTCTGCCTTTCACTTGCCAGATTGGTGTCAAAAGAAGCCAGCTACCACAACAGACTTCAAAAAGATCAACAGTCTTAAAATACATGCAATGTTCAGGTTTTTTTTTTTAAAGATCTTATTTATTTATTTGACAGATCACAAATAGGCAGAGAGACAGGCAGAGAAAGAGGGGGAAAGCAGGCTCCCTGCTGAGCAAAGAGCCCAATGTGGGATTCGATCCCAGGACCCTGAGATCATGACCTGAGCCGAAGGCAGAAGCTTAACCCTCTGAGCCACCCAGGCGCTCCCAATGTCCAGGTTCTTTTTTTTTTTAAAGATTTAATTTATTTATTTGACAGAGAGAAACACAGCTAGAGAGGGAACACAAGCAAGGGGAGTGAAAGAGGGAGAAGCAGGCTTCCTGCCGAGCAGGGAGCCCAATGTGGGGCTCGATCCCGGATCTCCAGGATCATGACCTGAGCCGAAGGCAGTCGCTTAACCAACTGAGCCACCCAGGCGTCCCCCAATGTCCAGGTTCTAACAGAAAATATCATCATACCCAAAACTAGGAAAACCTCAAACTGAATGAAAAACAAGACAACCAAAAGACTGTAACACTGAGATGATAGAGATGTTAAAATTACCTGGAAAAATTGAACCCAGTCATATTAAAAATTCTTAAATGAGCAATTAGAAACACGCTTGCAGCAAATGGAAAAATAGCCTTAGAAAAGAAAGAAAAAGTCTGAAGAAGGACCAAATAGAAAATTTACAAATAATAGTATGAAAATAGACATAAAAACTGAATGGATAAAATAAAAAACAGAATGGAAGGAACAGAGGAAAAAATCAGTTATTCTGAAGATAGAACAATAGAAAGAAATAGAACTATCCAATATAAACAATAGAAAGAAAATAAATTTGAAACAAAATTAACAGAGCCTCGGGAACATGTAGGACTATAAATAAAAATCTAACATTTGTGTTATCAAAGGTGTGAAAGGAGAAGAGAGAGGACCTAGGACGGAAAATTACTTTAATAAATAATGGCTAACATCATCCCAAATTTAACAAGAGACATAAACCATTTAATACCATAAGCCAAGCAAACTCTAAGCACATTATAGTCAAAGAAATTCATGCTAAGACATGGATCGCAGTAATATTTGTAAAACTAAAGACACAGAAAACATTTTGAAAACAGCAAGAAAGAAAATACTTAAAAGGGATAAAACAATGAGAATATTAGTAAATTTTTCATGAGGAATCATGGAGGCCAGAAATACGTGGCACATTTTTCAAGTACTGAAAGCAAAGCAAAGCAAAACAAAAAACAAACAAAACAAACAAAAAACAAAAACATGTCAAACAAGAATTCTATGCTCAATGAAAGTATTCTTCAGAAACAGAAATTAGGACATTCACAAACAAAAGACTAAGGGAATTTTTCACCAGTAGAACTACTCCAAATGAATGATTACAGAAAAATCTTTAAACAAAGAGAGGAAACAATGAAGGAAGAATCTTGAACCCCATGAAGAAAGAAAGAACAAATAAGAGAAAAAAATGTGGATAAGGACAATAAATTTTTTTTCTCCTCTTGAATTTTCTGTTATGTTTAATGGTTGCAACAAAAATTTTTAACACTCTTTGATATGGGTATATACAATGTTTGAACTGTATATAAAATTTTTAAGAAAATTATAAGTGGAGAAGGATAAACAGATACATACTATAGGAATATATTGCTTCCGCATTTATTCAAACTGAATGTTGACACCAGTTAGATATAAGCTGTGTTTATGTAATATAACATTTGAAAGAAATACAAAAAGATACAGTCAAAAATACTATTGATGAATAAAAATGTAATTCTAAAGAACATCAAGTTACTCGTAGGAAAAAAAAAGAAAATGGAGAAATTAAAAGCAGAGATAACAAATAGCATATAAAAATAAATTTTCAGATTAAGTCCTACTGTAGTAATATTTATATTAAATGTAAATATTCTAAATATGCTAATTAAATGTAGAGATTGACAGACTGGATTAAAAGCATAACACAAACATAGACTATTTAAAGAGACTTGCTTCAATTATAATAGCACCACCAAGTTAAAAGTAAAAGGATGGGGGAAAGTTTCTTAATTAAAACTTAATCAAAAGAAAGCAGAAATAGTTATATTAATATCAAGTAAACTAAGAGCAAATAAAATTAATAGAGACGTAGATAGATCCTACATGTTATAATAAAAATGGATCACTCCACCAAGACACAGTAATCTTATTTGCATATAAACCAAGAACAGGGCTATGAAGCAAAACCCGATAGAGCTGAAAAAATGAGTTGAATCTGTAAGTATAGTGAGAGACTCTTTCATCAATATACTTCAGTAGAAGTATGTAGGAAATCAAACAATTGATAGTAGTATGTAGGAAATCAAAAATATATATATAAGAACTTATCAATACAACCAATAAACAGGACCAGATAGACATTTATAAAACACCTACTCAAGGATATAGAAAAATACACATTTTTTTGAGATCCCATGAAACGTATACCAAAATGGATCACATTTCAGGCCATAAGAATAATAATAAAAAAACTCAACAAATTTAAAAGGATTGAAATCATATAGAATGCGTTCTCTGTTCATAATCAAGTAAAACTAGATATCAATAACATAAAAGCAACAGGAAAATCTACACTTGGAAACTAAACCACACACTTCTAAATAATCCATCAGTGAAAGAGTATGTCTTAAATCAAAAAATACATCAAACTGAATGAAAGATAAAAATAAAACATATCATAATTCATGGGTTGGAACTAAAACAGTGCTGAGAAATTTATAGCACTAAATGCTTATATTAGGAAATAGAAGTCCCAATAATCTAAGCTTTCATCTCAAGAAACTGGAATAGGAACAAAATAAATTCAAGACAAGTAGAAGAAAAAGAATAAAGAGATAAAATCAATAAAAATAAAGAGAAAAAATAGAGAAAAATCAATGCAAAAAAATTTTCTTTGAAAAATCAGTGAAACTGATAAACCTCTAGAATCAAGAATAAAAGCAGAACTATAGACCCTCAAAACATCAAAAAGATAGTAAAGAAAACATTAAGTCTACATGTATAAATTTAACAATATAAATAAAATAGACCAATTACTTAAAAAGCACAAACTATCACAACTTACCCAATTTAAAATAGAACATTTGAACATAGCTCTATAAATATTAAGGAAACTGAATTTTTAATTTAAAACTTCCCAGAAAAAGAAATGCCTAGGCCCAGATGATCTCATCAGAAAATTTTATCAGTCATTTAAATAATGTATAACAGTCTTAAGTTAGCTCAAAGTGCTGTAACAAATAACCTAGACTGTGTCAAATAAAAAACAAACATTTAGTTTTCACAGTTCTGGAGGCTGAAAGTCTCTTCTAATAGGTGCACTAATCCCACCATAGGGTTTCCATCTTCATGCTCCAATTACCTACCAAAGGTGCCATCTCCAGATACCACCACATTGGGGATTAGAGTTTCAACATATGAATTTCAAGAGTGTATAAGCATGCAGGCCATAACATTCTGTCCCTGGCCCCCCCACATTTATGTCCTTCTCACATGAAAAATATATTGTTTCCATCACAATAGCTCCCAAAGTCTTAACTCATTCTATCATCAACTGTAAGATCTAAAGTCCAGATTATTCTCTAAATACCAACTAAATCAACTAAATTAAAGTATAATTTATATATTATATATAGTTTATATATTGTATAATATATATTTTATTATTTATAATTTACATATTATAATTTGCTTCAGCAAAATTCCTTTCCAGATGTGAACCAATGAAATTAGACAAGTTATGTCGTCCTAAAATATAATGGCATAAACTGACATAGAATTGACATTCCCATTCCAAAAGGGACTAATAGGAAAGAAGTTAGAGATGACAGGTAGCAAGCAAATCCAAAACCTAACAAGGAAAACTCCCTGAGATCTTACGCCTTAAGAGTAGTCTAGTTTCTTTATCTAAATATTCTGCCTTCTGGACACATACTGGCTGTGATTCTGTTCCCACAGCTCTGTCAGATGGGAGGTTTTATCCCTAGGACAGTGTTTGGTGAGAGTCTTACTCATAATGTTCAGTAGAGCCCTGGTGGCAATGCAAATAATACAGATGCTCTTGAAAAACAGTTTGGCAAATTCTTAATAAACAGAATGCAAAAATACCACAAGATTTAACAATTATACTTCTGGGCATTTATCCCAAAGAAATGAAGACTTAAGTTTACACAAAAATCTGTACAAAAATATCCATTGCAGCTTTATTCATAATAGCCAAAACTGAAAGCAACTTAGATGTCCTTCAGCAGGTGAACATTTTAACAAACTGTTGTATATTCATATGGAATATTATTTAACAAAACAAAATAAAAAACAAAAAACAAACCACACTGATAGACAACAAAATGGATGAATCTCTGGAGAATATTCTGAGTGGAAAAACTAGTCCCAGAAGGCTATATACAGTATGATTCCATTCATGTAAAGTTCTTAAAATGGACAAAATTATTATATGGAATATCAATGAGTGATTTCCAGTTGGTTAAGAATGGAAAAGAGGTATAGAAGGGAAGTGGCTGTGATTGTAAACAGGCAACAGGAACATGGCTATGGAATTGTTCTCTATTTTGACTGCATCAATATCAATGTCAATTTCTTGGTTGTGATAATGTTTTATAGTTTTGGAAGACATTACTAATGGGGAAATGTAGGCATAAGGTACAAAATACCTCTGTATTATTTCTTATGACTGCATGTGGATCTACAATTATCTCAAAATGAAAAATTTAATTAAAAAAAGTTTACTCAGTCACCACTTACATGTCATAAATATGTTTTATGCATAGCTTATTATTACTGTTTAAAATATTTTTGACATTTAAAAATTTAAGATAGTTTAGAAAACTTTATATTTTTTCATAAATTAGAAGCTCTTGAAGCAAGCTTGTGAAAATATTCCTCCTCCTTCCCACCCACCAAAAAAATGTGATAATAGATTGGGAATGGACTGAAGATAATAAGCCAATTTCACATTCTTTTATTTGATATATACAATATAAAATGTATTACAAACCAACTTCAGCAAATTTGGTCTTTACAACTCTTTTTTTTTTTTTTTTTTAAGGATTTTATTTATTTGACAGAGAGAAACACAGCCAGAGAGGAAACACAAGCAGAGGGAGTGAGAGAGGGAGAAGCAGGCTTCCTGCCGAGCAGGGAATGACATACTCCCTATGTGGGGCTTGATCCCGGGTCTCTGGGATCATGACCTGAGCCGAAGGCAGTCGCCCAACTAACTGAGCCACCCAGGCATCCCGCGGGGTCTTTACAACTCTTATGTTATTTTTGGTAGATAATGACAAGTCCCCAAAGATATTTAAGAAAATGATTAGCTTTTTTCTCAAAATCTCATTACCAGGTATAAGAAAAACTAATGTCAGAGAAACTCAAGTAAAATATTGTTTTAATGATGACAAGTATAATAAATATAATAATATAATATTAATTAAGATGATTGTTTTAAATGACAACAAATTTTATAATCATGGCAGTAATGATGTTATAGCATGCCACTGTTAATAATTATGGTTTGAAAAGGAATTAAGAGTGCTCTCACAGTGATGAGCATTGAATAATGTATAGAATTATTAAATCATTATTTTGTACACCTGAAACTAATAAAACATTGTATATTAATTATACTTTAAAAATGTACTCAATAGTTGAGATTTAATAAAAATAATAATTAAAAAAAGAATTATGTTTTGTTAATCAATCTATCTCAACTAATATCAAACAAAATTAAGAAGAAGAGCAGAACCTAGTGGGGGAAAGAAGCAAATAAATTATGGTTTAAGGTGATGAAGGCATTACAGATGTATGAATAATACAGTAGCTAAAACACCGGAGAAGCTTTTGTATCCAATACAGCCATGAAAACTTTTTGGAAGACTGCAATAAGGAATAGGATTTATAGGATAATAAGAAGTTTAGTTTTGGATATGTTTTGTTTGAAAGTGTTCATTAGTCATTTTTTAAAAGATTTTATTTATTTATTTGACATAGAGAGGCACAGCAAGAGAGGGAACACAGGAAGAGGGAGTGAGAGAGGAAGAAGCAGGCTTCTGGCTGAGCAGGGAGCCAGATGCAGGGCTCCATCCCGAGACTCCAGGATCATGACCTGAGCCGAAGGCAGATGCTTACTGACTGAGCCAGTCAGGTGTCCTCAAAAATGTTCATTAGTCGGACGCCTGGATGGTTCAGTTGGTTAAGCGACTGCCTTCAGCTCAGGTCATGATCCCGGAGACCCGGGATCGAGCCCCACATTGGGCTCCCTGCTCGGTGGGAAGCCTGCTTCTCCCTCTCTCACTCCCCCTGCTTATGTTCCCTCTCTGACTGTGTTTCTCTCTGTCAAATAAATAAAATCTTAAAAAAAAATATTCATTAGTCATTAAGTGGAGATATTTATTTATTTAACAGGAAGGTTATGTTATTGCCTTCTTTTTTGTAGTTTCAAGTTTTTGTTTAAATTTCAGTTAGTTTTTAAAAAACATTTAAGTATGTATGTATGTATGTATGTTATGGTTAGTCACTATATAGTATGCCATTAATTTCTGATGTAGTGTTCCAAGATTCACTGTTTGTGTATAACACCCAATGCTACATGCAATACATGCCCTGCTTGATACCCTTCCTTGGGCTAACTTATTCCCCCATTCCTCTCCCTTCTAAAACCCTCGGTTTGTTTCTCAGAGTCCATAGTCTCTCATGATTAATCTCCCCCTCTGATTTCCCCCTTTAGTTTTCCCTTCCTTCTTCTAATGTCCTCCATGCTATTCCTTATGTTCCACAAATAAATGAAAACATATGATAATTGACTTTCTCTGCTTGACTTATTTCACTTAGCATAATCTCCTCCAGTCCCATTCATGTTGATACAAAAGTTGGATATTCATCCTTTCTGATGGCTGAATAATATTCCATTGTGCATATGGACCACATCCTCCTTACCCATTCATCTGTTGAAGAGCATCTCTGCTCTTTCTACAGTTTGGCTACTGTGGACATTGCTTCTATGAACACTGGGGTGCTATGGCCCTTATTTTCACTACAACTGTATCACTGGGGTAAATACCCAGTAGTACAATTGCTGAATCATATTATAGCTTTTTTTCAGTTTTTTGAGGCACTTCTACAGTGTTTTCCAAGGTTGGTGCACCAACTTGCATTCCCACCAAGAGTGCAAGAGGGTTCCCCTCTCTCCACAGCCTCTCCAACATTTGTTGTTTCTTGCCTTGGCAATTTTTGCCATTCTAACTGATGTTAAGGTGGTATCTCAATGTGCTTTTGATTTGAATTTACATGATGGCTAATGATGATGAACATATTTTCATCTGTCTATTAGCCATTTGTATGTCTTCTTTGGAGAAGTGTCTGTTCATGTGTTCTGCCCTTTTTTTGACTTGATTATTTGTTTTGGGGGTGTTGAGTTGGAGAAGTTCTTTATAGATCTTGGATATCAGTCCTTTGTCTGTAATGTCATTTGCAAATATCTTCTCCCACTCCATGGGTTGTCTCTTTGTTTTGTTGACTGTTTCCTTTTATGTGCAGAAGATTTTTATCTTAATGAAATCCCATAAGTTCATTTTCACTTTTGTTTCCCTTGACTTGGAGATGTGTCTTGAAAGACGTTGCTGTGGCCAATGTTGAAGAGGTTACTGCTTATGTTTTCCTCTAAGATTTTGATGCAGTCCTGTCTCACACTGAAGTCTTTCATCCATTTAGAGTTTATCTTTGTGTATGGTGTAAGGAAATGATTGAGTTTAATTCTTCTGTATATAGTTGTCTAGTTTTCCCAGCACCATTTATTGAAAAGAATGTCTTTTTTTCCATTGGATATTTTTTCCTGCTTTGTCAAAGACTACTTGACCATATAGCTGAGGATCCACATGTGGACCCTCTTTTCTGTTCCATTGATCTATGTATCTGTTTTTGTGCCGGTACCATGCTATCTTTGTAATATAGTTTGAAATCAGGCGATGCGATGCCCTCAGCTTTGTTTTTTTTTTTCAACATTTCCTTTGTGATTCAGTGTCTTTTCTGGTTCCATAAAAATTTTACAATTGTTTGTTCCAGCACTTTGAAAAATTCCATTGGTATTTTGATTGGAATGGCAATGAAAGTATAGCCAGTTAGTAAATATACAGTGTAATACTGGTTTCAGGTGTAGAATTTAGTGATTCATCACTTACGTACAATACCCAGTGCTCATCACAAGTGCTGCCCTTAGTATCTATCATTAGTTTAACCCATTTCCCTTCCCAGCACTCCTCCATCAATCCTGTTGAACATGTTGAACCATGTTCATCTGTTTTGTGTCTTAAGTTTAAGGGGAGATATTTAGAAGACAGTGGTATATTAATGAGTCTAGAGTTCAGAGGTGTTTTAGATGTTGAATAGATTAAAAATCATTTGTATGACTTTGAAGCCCTAAAACCAGATTGGATTTACCAATGGAGTAACTGCATTTCAAGAAGACTGGTATTCAAATATTGTAGCTCTTCAACATTCAGCCAGCAAAAAGATGGGACAACAACCAAGGAAAATGCAAACAATCAGCTAGCAATGAGGGAGTAAAACTGAAATAATGTCGTCATAGAAATTAGGCAAAAAAGAAACATTTATGATAATTTACCCACCTCTGTTTTCTAATCTAAGCATTTGTTTGTGTCAACTACTGCAATTATTGCCCAGGCTGGCCAAAGCGATCTATGTCAGATTAATTTGGAGGTCAGGATAAAGGTCTAGTAATTCTAATTATCTTCAGAGATTAATTAATAAAGCAACAGAGATCCATAATCTCTTATTTGCTTTTCCAAAATTCCAAAATTCTGAAAACAAAGCGAGATTTATAATTCCTTTGGTAATAAAACTTTAACTCTCTTTTATTCTTTTGGCAACAAAACCTAATTTGAATTGACATAAGATATTTTCCTATCTTCATTTTTTATTTAGTGTGACTAGTCATACATTTTGCTGCCAAAAATTATTCCTGGATTTGATCTTGGCATTGCTGCCCTAGACCCTTCAGTATGTGCAATGTAATTTATGGTGTGTAGACTTTATAATCTCTTCCAAACCTGAAATATCTAAATTCTGAATGACATTTAATTTCAGAAGTATTAGAGAAGCTAACTATGGTCTTTCTATAAAAATATTCTAGCTCTGTGTGTATTTCATATAAAACAGTCTATTTTAACTGAAAATAAATATAATATTGTAATAACCTGGTTCATAATAAAATAATTCCACTCCCCACTCCCACCTCCCACCTTTACTTTTTCTAAGAAGAGTGATTTTCTAACAGTAAACACAGATGTAGAGAAATTATTTATCTTATTATTTCCTTTTTGATTCTTTTAAAAATTGAAGTATAATTAATATATAATATTCTATTAGTTTCATGTGTAAAATACAGTGGTTTGACATTTGTGTATTGTGACTGATCACCACAATATATCTAGTTGCCATCTTTCACTATACATGTTTATACAGTATTATTGGCTATATTCCCTGTGCTGTATTATACATCTCTATCACTTATTTACTTTATAACTGGAATACCTCTTGATCCCCTTCACCTATTTTGTAACCCTCCAGTCTGGTCCCTTCTGGCAACCACCACTCTGTTCTCTGTATCTACACATCTGGGAAGGGGGTTTGTTTTATTTGTGGGTCTATCTTTTTTCTTAGGTTGCACTTATACGTGCAGTAACACCATATTTGTTTTTTTTCCTTCACACAATACCCTCCTCATGGTCCATCCATTTTGTTTTTTAATGGAGGATATATGTATATATAGGTGTGTGTATATATATATTTATAGAATATAGTATATATATTACGTGTGTGTGTGTGTGTGTGAGAGAGATTTCTTTATCCATACAGCTATTGATGGGCATTTAGGTTTTTTCTGCATCTTTGCTATTTTAAATAAACAGGCAATAAACCGGAGGGTGTATACATCTTTTTGAGTGAGTATTTTTGTTTCCTTTAAATAGACACCTAGAAGTTGAGTTGCTGCATCATATGGTAATTCCATTTTTAACTTTCTGAGGAACTTCCATATTGTTTCCCATTGTGGTTTTCCATTTTACATTCCCATAAACAGTGCACATGGGTCCCTTTATCTACATCTTTGCTAACATACATTATTTCTTACCTTTTTAATAATACCCATTCTGTCAGGCATGAGGTGACACATTATTATGGTTTTCATTTGCATTCCCCCCTGATGATTAGAGACATTGAACATCTATTCATGTGCCGGTTGGCCATATGCATGTCTTCTTTGGAAAAATAGCAGATCCTCTGCCACTTTTTATTTGGATTGTTTGTTCTTTTGGTATTGAGTAAAATGAGTTCTTTATATATTTTGGATATTAACTTTTCATTGGATGTATTATTTGTAAATATCTTTTGCCATTCAGTCAGTTGCCTTTTCATTTTGTTGATGGTTTCCTTCATTGTGCAGAAGCTTCTCAGTTTGATGTAGTCCTATTTGTTTATTTTTGTTGTCCTTGCCTTTGGCGTCAGAGACCAAACAAAAATAAAAACAAACAAACGAACAAAAAAACATTTCTAAGACTGATGTCAAGAAGTTTACCATCTATGTTTTCTTCTAGGAATTTTATTGATTCAGGTCTAACATTCAAGTATTTAATCTATTTTGAGTTAATTTTTATATATGATATGAGATAGTAGTCCAGTTTTATTCTTTTGCACATAGGTGTCCAGTTTTCCCAACATCGTTTATTAAAGAGACCATCCTTTCTCCACTCTATTTTCTTGCCTACTTTGTCATAAATTAATTGACCATATATGCATGGGGTTATATTTGGGCTCAAATGTAGAGAAATGCTTCACTTACAAAAATATTCCCTGAATTTTCTGGTTCTTAGAAGATTATTTGGAAATAATTTGAACCTTACCCATAAACAGTATAAAATCATGTCTTATCAAGTGCATGGATCACTTTTTTCAAAGGATATTCTGAGTGTTACATGTAAACAATGAATCATGGAACACTACATCAAAAACTAATGATGTACTGTATGGTGACTAACATAACATAAAAAAATAATAGCTATTTTGCATCTACTTTGTGCTCAATGCTCTATAAAGACTTGAGAAAAAAGACTTCCCTGGTTCCACTTCTAGATGCCTTAATTTATACACTGTGTTGTAGACTATAGAGATAAATACAGGGCCTTTAAGAAAAATCCTTACAAAGAATACTTCTGGTAATAGGTGCATCTGTAAAGTAGCTTGTGTCCATGTAAATAACAGACAGTTCTTAGTCACCCAGTGACTTGAACCTGTTCTACACTTTCTTGCTAAGACAGAGGGTTCCTAGCATATAACAGTTACCTCTGATATATTACTTGAATGAATGAATACACAAATTCTAATATAAATAAAAGACCTTGCTTATAAAAAAGCTACACACAAAACAGAAAGATCTCTTTCATGGAGAGATGGCAGAGCACTAGACAACAAAAAACAATGGTGTAGAGGTCAGACATCTGAGGGAGACTGCAGCAGCCTAGGCAGTACTTTGACACTGTAGAGGAAAGCAGAAAATATAACAGAGGGTAGACAGGTGCACCTGTCCTGGAGGAAAGCATTTCAGTCAGCAAGAGACAGCTCTAATTATACATGACATAACAATGCTCTCTTTCTGACCCAGCAATTCCAAGAGGAAAAGATTCCTTTACCTACTATCCCCAACTAGATGAGATTAAAAGATCTTTATTTGATATATTTATCATAGCATCACTGAGGATTCTCAGGCATATTTGGGAAGAGGATTATGCAGAGCAATATTTACCCAAATAGAAGTTTAGATTCCTTAGAGCTATAATCAATAATTAGCAAAGTTTATGACATCCCAGTTATACTATAATCTGTAATAAATTGATATTTTTATACTTTGAATCATTTATGCCCATTTCTCCATTTTTGTGCATTAATTTGTAATATTTTTTGCTTACATTTCTAATTCTCACATTAAATTATAAACTCTTATTTGTAAGGAGCATGTCTTATTCACTTTCTCATCCAAATGGGAGTAAATATTTCTTAAGCTAATAAGACAATGAAACAATGAGCTTTATATTTGCAATGTTAAAAAAACAAAGAGTTTTAATAAGCTCTTTTGTGTGGGGAAAGAACACTGATTATTAAATGGTCCTGGATAAAGTGCTATCTATATGTTTATCTATCACATGACCTTTAGCAATTCACTTAGTTTTAGATTATCTTCACTGATCCATGCATACATAGAATAGAAAAGAATGCAAATTGCACTAGGTATTTTCTAAAATCTCATGTTTACATTTTAAAACCAAATATATCTGTTAGGAATAATGTGTTTTTGTATGTGTATGTGTGTATCTGTTTATGTAGAGATGTAGGATAAAGACATAGAGTGCAGGAAAAAGCGCGGCTCAAACCCAAGGATGTCTGCTTAATCAAAGACCGAACTCCCTGTGAGAGTTGGATCTCTTGGTTTAAGAAGTCTCTTCTTTTATTCCTTCTCAAGGTGTTGACAGAATGACAGGAAAAAAAAATGTGTTTTCATAATGACAGGGAAGAATCCTAATTAGTTCTCTTGTATGAGCTAGTGACTGGTCACAACTGCTGAAGCCTGTCATCCCTTATTTAGACTTTAAGAATTCCTTGTTCTGTCCCTGGACCTACTCTGGTTCAATAGTTTATTTCATCATTGTTAAGTATATCACTAGGTTTATGAGAACTGTGGAATCCCCCATTACACCTATATAAGTAGTAGGGAATCTGGGATACTCTCTCAGCCACTCTGAATCTAATAGAGGGCACTAGGTAGAATGTGGCATCATGCTGACCACATAAGCTTTTGAAATATAGGACATAAGAGACATAGGAAAGATATAGGATATAAGGAGAAAGTAAGAAGCAAAATGGCACTCATTTCCCAACATGCATTAGTTTCCTCCATTAAACCTATTTGGGTATATCTGGCATACTCTCCCATGAAATTTACCACCAGGAAAGGTCGTGACTAGGGATACTCACATCTCACCTCTTATTCTTCTTCCTTGTTCTTCCCCTTCAAGGGTAGAGGACATTTTAATTTTTCATTCATGTTCCAGAGGGAATTATTTTACATTATTCTTCTTATCCATCCTTGTAGTTAAGGTGAATATATAAACTAGCCTGAAAACCAGGACATTTTCAAAAATAGAAGAGAAAAGCGAAGTGCTAAACTGGATGGGACAACTGAACAAAAGGCAAAAATTAAGACTGTCCTTGTCTATAACTCTATTTATTATAAAATTTTATGAGTCAATGCAACTAGATTTGACCCAATGCAGTAAAGGGAAACTTGAAATTTTGAAGGCTTCTTTCTTAATACAGTATGACTTTAAAAGCATTGTTTCCCTAGCGACTCAAAGAGGTTAGCTTTATACTCCAAACTAAGCAAATGACGAAAATGCAGGAGCCAGCATTTTCCTGGCGCAATAAATGTCTTCGGTGGTGGACAAAACCAAAAGACAACTGACAAAATGGGAGAAGATATTTGCAAATATCATAATTTGAGCAAATGCCCATAATAGATAAAGTCGTAGTATTTGAGATCTCTAAAGAACTTACCAGACTCAACTCCCCACAAAAAATAATAAAACCAAGAAATGGGCAGAAGACATGAATAAAAAATAAGTAAAAAAAAAATAAACATCTTTGGTAGGATGGGGGAAGGGTGGGAGGAGGTGATGGTTGTGGAGCTGGCATTAGAGAAAAAGAAAAATAATCAATTGTTATCTTAGAAATATTGTTTCTTTAAATATAGTTAATGACTAGAGCAAAAGATGAATTTGTTGAGGTATTTATTTTGTGGATTGGAAGGTTGACCTGCTATGTATCTTTCATTTTCTATCTCATTTACAATTCATGTTACATGTTTATTATACACACTTTTAAATTAAAAAAGAAACAGAATGATTCCTTTAATTGCATATGTATAAGTTAATTGTGCTGTGATTAAATATATGACTTTAACACTGGAAATGACATCCAAAAACATTTTATTCACGTAAAACAAGAGATTCTGTCATTTCAGTTTTAAAGAAAGTAGAGAACCAAATTGGCAATTGCTCATTATGATACATTCTGAATTCATGCTATTGGGAAATGCATTATTAAGAAGTTTTACTCTCCTTCTAATAATGACAGTCAGAGCAATCTGGAATGTAGGATTGTGAAGAATACAACTGTCTTTCAATTGCATGCAAAAGAAAGCCTCACAAATTCCCAGGAAAAGAAAATGCCACAGCTCATTTTAACAATGCTATTAATAGGTATCTAGAGTGAGTAATTTACCAGAATCAGTGGCAAGGCATTTTTATTTTCATTATATAGTTTTGTCACTTATAAAGTTCTATTATTAGTTTAATAATAATACCAGCAGTATGTAGATTGTGTAAAAATATAGATTGGTTCAATATTTTTTTTTCTATTTCTGTGAAAAATGCCAAAGGTATTTCAATAGGGATTGCACTGAATCTGTGAAATGCCCCAAATTCGGAGACCCCCCAAAGGCGACCACCAGAGTCCAGAGTCAAAGCCAAAGGGCAAGGGTCATTTATTGCAAGTTTGAACCCGGACCTCCGCGCACTCATTACCGGTTATGCTAAGAGGCCCAGTGCAGCAGATTTTACAGCTTTTTATAGATAGACACAAACAAATTCAAGACTTTTCACGGTACTTGGACTCTTATTGGCTAACATTCAAATATGAACACCAGCATGATCTGATTGGTTCCCGCGCTTCTTAAGGGAAACCACAGAGGGGCACTTCCTCTTGCAACACTCAGCATGAAAGGGGGAAGGGTGAGTCTTTCAACATAGCCACATTCCTGGGGTCAACTGGTAGGGTAGGGGGCTCCGGGTGTGGTTACCTAGCCACGTTCCGGGAGCCAAATGGCCATATTCCTGGAGCCTAATGGCCATAATCTCTCGTTCTCAGAGGGCACGGAGAGAGAGAGGCCTTGTGATTTCAGGGTGGCCATAGGAGGGCTGCTAGTGTCTTTTTTTTCCACTTTTTAGTGTCTAGCAAGTGAGTGTACAGAATCCAGGTGGCTATTAGAGATATAAGGCATAACGGTCCTAATTTTATTTTTCACACTCCTCATCTGTAGATCACTTTGGATAGTAGGGATATTTTTAAAAGATTTTTATTTATTTATTTGACAGAGAGAGATCACAAGTAGGCAGAGAGACAGGCAGAGAGAGGAGGAAGTAGGTTCACTGCCAAGCAGAGAGCCCGACAATGTGGGCCTCTATCCCAGGACCCTGAGATCATGACCTGAGCTGAAGGCAGAGGCTTTAACCCACTGAGCCACCCAGCCACCCTGGATAGTAGGGATATTTTAAAAACATTGCCTTCCAAACCATAAATATGGATGCCTTTCCATTTTTCTGTGTCTTTAATTTCTTTCACTAATGTCTTATAGCTTTCAACATAGACTTCTCAGGCCAGCTTTTATAGGCATCCCCCCAAATCACAAACTGACTAGGGCCACTCACCTGGCTTGTCTGAGTTAATTTGCACCTCCATGGGCCCCGGGCGGGGGGGGGGGGGGGCACCTGGGGGTTCCCATCCAACCCCCTTTGAGTTCTGGTAATAGACTGCCATTCTTAGTTTCCATCTAAATACCTCTCTCCTGGGGACCCTCCCTGGATGGGAGATTAAGGGGTTTATCTGGTTGTGTGTCTCCCCCAATTTGGCTGGCCTTTGTTTTCCAGGGGCCATTTATCCATAACACCTGGAGCTGTTTTTATGAGTAAACAGGATGGCAGCTTGGATTCCAAAACCGGACCTTACAGAATGTTGGTTGCTAGGGGCTGGGAGAAGGGGAGTTTATAATACTCTTTGTTTCAATCAAATAAGATGACTAAACTCTAGAGATTTTCTGTGCAACATTGTACCTATAGTTCACAATGTTTTTTACACTTAAAAATTTAAGAGGGTCAATTTCATGTTAAGTGTTCTTACCATGATAATTTTTTTCAAAACAATAAAATGAAGAAAAAGAATATAAAACTGTTGAAAATGAGTAGACTCTAAATTCTGAGGTGTCTAGAAAGTGCTTTAGAGCTGGAGAGTAGCAAAAACAGAGACAAATGAAGGCCAAAGTAGTAATTGGAATTTTGATTGTTATTCAAGTTTGATTAGGTTATTATACATTTTTTAAAAAGCATGTGATGAGCATGAAAAATAAAATTAGGACCGTTATGCCTTATATCTCTAATAGCCACCTGGATTCTGTACACTCACTTGCTAGACCCTAAAAAGGGGAAAAACCACTAGCAGCCCTCCTATGGCCACCCTGAAATCACAAGGCCTCTCTCTCTCCGTGCCCTCTGGGAACGAGAGATTATAGCCATTAGGCTCCAGGAATATGGCCATTTGGCTCCAGGAATGTGGCTAATGGCTCCGGGAATGTGGCTAGGTAACCACACCTGGAGCCCCCTACCGGAACAGTTGACCCCAGGAATGTGGCTACTTTGAAAGACTCACCCTTCCCCCTTTCATGCTGAGTGTCCCTCTGTGGTTTCGGTTAATAAGCGCGGGAACCAATCAGATCATGCTGGTGTTCATATTTGAATGTTAGCCAATAAGAGTCCAAGTACCGCGAAAATTCCTGAATTTGTTTGTGCCTATCTATAAAAAGCTGTAAAATCTGCTGCACTGGGCCTCTTAGCGTCACCGGTAACGAGTGCGCGGAGGTCCGGGTTCGAACTCGCAATAAAAGACCCTTGCCCTTTGGCTTTGACTCTGGACTCTGGTGGTCGCCTTTGGGGGGTCTCCGAATTTGGGGCATTTCACATGTAGATTTGAAGAGAATTGAAAAACATTTAGTCGCAAAAATCAAAAGGTACAATTAAAAGCAGTTCAAAACCCAAGGCACAAGTATTTATTTTTTTAAAGCAAAGTGAATTCAACTTTCAAAAGGTCAAAATAATTGTAAATTAGAGGGAAAAAAGCAAATGTTAGAGGAAGAGAAAGTCAAGAGAGCAATCATCTGGAAGCTACCCTGACAAAGCAAAAGATAAACAACATCTAGCTTTCATTTGAATACCTAACTCTTGGGTAGAATGTTTATATCATGAACATGCATAACTATTGGCTTAAACACTAAGAAAATCCAGGGAAACTGAAAGAGTTCGAATAGAAGATAAGAAGGTGGGGCGAGTTAAACAAAAAATTCCACAAGCTTAAATGAAAGAAAGCTTTGGCAAAAGAAAATCCAAATTGAATTCTTAATCACCAGCTTCCTCTCTTAACACTCAGAAGGAGATGGACTCTATCATTAACCTAAAAAGATAGGCATAGGAGTAACACATAGACACAAAATCACCATTCACTTAAAACCAAAGCAATTTGATATAAAGGCCAAGGGGAACAAACTTCCTTCTTCCATTCAGTTATGAAACTACATTTCCAAAGATAATGTGAATCATAAAGCAAACTACATTTACTGATAATAAATAAGGAAAAATGTTTAAGTATAATAACACATTTTAAATTTGAAAGAAGGCAGTTTCTCCAAGACAGTTTCCACACAACCAATGACAAATTATCAGAGCTGATAAAATGTTTCTGAGCTCTTCTGTAGAACTGTGAAATGTACACAGCTTTACTAATTTCTTTTTAATTCATAAGCAAATTAAGAAAAATATATTTACCCACTTTTTATGCATTTCAGTGCCATCAAAAAATAACAAAAAGAAGGAAAATGGAAAATAGACATAAAAACAAAATTTCCTATGAAATAGAAACAGTGGCAAATCTTAAACTTAATTTGAATTGTGTATGATAATGATAGTTTTTAAAGAAAATGGTTTGTATTTCTAACAGCTCTATATGGCTGTGAAGACAGATTGTCAATAATAGAAAGATAAATCTAAGCAACAGAATTCAGATGGCTCCCAAGAACATTAAAAATAAGATATATGGTATATTAAATTAACTTTTGCTTATAAAGAATTGATGCACATAAAGCTGGAAACCAAAAACTGCTACTTGACAAGGTCATTGAACAAATCTATGCAGAGTACTCTGCAAAAATTCAGAGGGCATCATTTGAAAAAGCGATGATATAAATGGTACCTCTATAGATGTGTTGTACAAAAATTTACCAAGTTAAAAAATCAACAATAACAACAATACAGAAACTGAGGAACCATATACCCTCGCCTTCTCTAACCCGGGATTACAAAATATCATAGCACTTCATTTTTACTACAGAATTATAATGGCTGGGCCAAATGTATTAAATTCAACATAGCTAAAATTCTAAAAGTCTCTCCTGGACATTTTAACAAGTATTTCTAGGATCTCAGTTGCGTTCAAGATCATGTTCTCTTATGTCATTTCATTGTATTCTCTACATCTTGCTACAGTGACCTAACCTCAACTTCTGATATGTCTGATGAAATGGCCTGTCTACTGTCTTCAACCATGACTTCCATGCTCCCTCTGGCTAGTGTCTAGGACAAAATTCATTACATAGGAATTTTTCCATCTCCAATTTTTCATAGCCAAATTGAAACCAAAGTTGACTTGTACAAGGCTGAAGGTGAATAAATAATAAAAGGGGACTATAATAAGCTACCTGAAAACTACTGCCAAGGCCAGACATATTCTGGCATCTCTTTGGTTTATATCAACTCTATAGTTTGGTGAAGATCCCACCATTCTTCCCTTGACATCTGAATCACAAAAAATCTGAAGATTTCCTTTCTGTTCTCCATCTCCTGTTTCTACCCAGACCCAGACAGTAAGTTTTTTGCCCAGTTTTGAAAACAAAAAACAAACAAGAAAAAAAACCACAACAACCACCAAAAAAATCCAAAACCAAAACCAAAAAAAACCCCACAAAAAACCCTTCAGTCAACCTATTGTCTTATTTGTCCAGGATGAGTGACAGTAGGACCCATCAAATCTCTTAGGAAAAAACCATAGCAATCTAGCTCATAGGGATATTCTGTGGCCCGACCATCCCTAAAGACATTTTAAAAATAGTACAACATAGACACATTGGGAAATATATCAGTCTTATCCATAGTCTCTTGATTCATGCTTATATGTTTATGATCACCATGTTTATATTGTATTATGCAAAAAAATGTGCTAAACAACATTAGTCACTTTTGCTATCTTCAAGTAGATTTATATCTTTATACTACTGAATACACTATGGTGAATAATATTACCTTGAAAAAATAAGTGGTAAATTGGTCAAGCTAAAGCCCATTTAGTTCAGAAGTCTACAAAGACCTAATGCTTAAATATCCTACAAGGTTTGGGGTAAAATGTTATGGAGGCCTATGAAACAAAAAATATAAAAGAATTCAATTCAATTTTTAGGTACTGTCATCTTTATGGGAAAAGTTGCATTAAGTTTTCTATGCTTTTAATTTAGTTACCTAGGAAGGATTTGTTTTCCTTCTGAAACAATTCATGAAGTGCCTGTCATGTTAATTTCCAAAATGATATTTTGGGTACTCATTAAATGTTATTAAATGAATGTCAGTGAAGTCTGTCTTTAAAATGAATGTTCCATTGACAGATAAATGGAGATAAGACACACACACACACACACACACACACACACACACACACAGAGGAATGTTACTCAGCCACCAACAAGAATGAAATCTTGTCATTTGCAATGACATAGATGGAACTAGAGGGTATTATGCTAAGGGAAATAAGTCAGTCAGAAAAAGACAAGTGCCATTTGATTTCACTCATATGTTGAATTTAAGATACAAAACAGATGAACATAGGGAAGGGAAGGAGAAATAATAAAAAATGTAAGTTGAGAGGGAGGAAAATCATAAGACTCTATAGGTAACAAACTGAGGGTTGCTGGAGAAGAGGTAGATGGGGGATGGGGAGACTGAGTGATGGGTATTAAGGAGGGCACTTGATATGAGTAGTGGGTATTATATGAAACTGATGAACCATTAAATTCTACCTCTGAAACTATAAAAATAATAAAATAAAATTATTAATGTTAATCACCATTTTACTTAATTAAATGATCATAATGTGGGGTATGGGGAGATTTATTTCATGATGATAATCTCAAACATGGCATTATTGAAAGACCTGAGGATATCTTTCTTATCTGGCTTTGTTTTCTGTTTATTTTAAAGTCCATTTTCACAACTCCCTTAATATTCACTTTAAATATCTTTAATGTTTTAAATGCTGAAGTGTCTTTGGATGAAGATCCAATCTTCTGTGGTTTCTTTGTTACTATATAGTTAAATCTGCCTCCACCTCAAGATCTACTTTATGGCTCTTCCAGGTTGGGGTAGTACTTTAGTCATCTTAGAAATGATCACATTATATTTCTATTACCTATGTCTATCTGTCTGCCCTACCACCAGATTTTGAACTCCTTGTGGTTAAGTGCTTATTTTCTTTACTTTTGTAGCATCCAGGGTGGGGGTGGCATGTAGAAGATAATGTTTGTAGAAAGTAAGAGTGGATGGATGGATGGTTGGTTGGAATCTTAATGGAACAAAAAATTTAGAAATAAAGGCAGTGATGTATTCAATTTTTTTTTTTTTTTTTAGCAACAGGTTAAGGAACAAAATTCTAAAGCATCTAACATTTTCTCACATTTTACTCTTCCATTCTTCAGCACCAAACTATGTACAATGATTTAAAATTATGTTCTGACATTAGTTTCACCTTTTATCATATGAAGAAACTTTTCATGGAGTAATAATGGCTTTCAAGTGGATGGACTGGTCTGATAGCTTTTACAGACAAAAACTTGTTTTTTTTTTTCCCCTATTTCAGGCATCAAGGACTTGGCAGAACTAATACAAAAAGAAAAAAAAATAATGAGTTTGAGCTTCTGCTTTTGTTTGTGAAATCCATATTTTATATTACAGTGGTTGCCAGGAGAGCTCTGGAGAGCTGACAAGCATTAAAAAATAATACATGTAACCTTCACAAGAGCACTTCTCCTAGAATCCTCTCTTCTACACAAAGACATTATTAACTGTATAGTTAATCTGAAATTGCAAAGGTTACAATAAGAAAAATAACTGTCAACATTTCCACTTCAGAAGCAATATTTCATTTTCCTATATTTAATCACATAATTTTAGGACCATATGGTGCATGAAAAGTTAAGAATGGGGATTAGCTGGAGAACTGCTCCTTCAAATATAACTTAGAGACCATATTTGGGCTGTTTTTGCATAATCATCTCCAATGTTATATGCCACATACCAGGCTCTTATAGCTATAAAATTCTTAAATATTAATCTTCATTGGTTAGGCACCATGACATTTCTTATGAATGAGTGAGATATATTGCTTAATATTAATTTATAAAACTTCTAGAGGAGTTTAAGAGAAAACAAGATGAAAAATCTGTAAAGTGAAAATGCTCTTATATGAAGTTGATATATAAGAGGCTTGTGATCCCATATATTAGCCAGGACTTTAGGTCCAAAGCAATACTAAGAGTGCCACATGGCAGAGTTGATCATCTACATCAGTCTCTCATTGTGCCTTCCTGGAAATGGTCTCTTGCTATTGCCATTACCACTCCAATGATGACCCCAGCTGTCACTAATATATAGTATCTTTAACCCATCAGGTGTATATTCTCTTACAATGTAAGATTCCCCAAAGATAAGCTGTGTCCAGTATAAATGGGAAGAACATCCCTTTGTCAACCTCTATTTCTTTGCAACAAAGGATAAATTTTATAAAGCAATGCTGCCTGTGACCCACAACTGGACTATTATTAGTGAAAGAAGTTTCTGCATGTTCTTCCTATGGACCTTTCTTCTTTAGGACTCAGAAGACCATAGTAACTCATCTCTGAGTTCTAATTTGAAACAAACACTGTGTAGTGCAATGAATGTCTCTCCCACTTCTTTCACTTTATACTTTCTCCATCACCTTATGGTCAATCAGCTTCAGTTAGACTATGCCATCTTTCCAATGCCCATAATAAGGTTTGGGCTTCACTTTCATTATTTACAGACTGTCCTGGGGAATGTGGTCTGGTCTATTTGACAGGAAACTAACATTTCAGCTAGGATTAATGAGTATATCAGATCTGGGGCAACATTATGAGGTTTTTATTTCTTTATGCTTTCATCTAAAATGAATTTTTATGTGTTTTTCAGACTTAAGCTGATTGAATGTACATGAATTCATGTCAAGCAATCTCAGAAAATTTGTATGTTTAATTGTTAATTTGTCAAGTGCTTATTCTTTTACACATTTGAGATTTCTTTTCTAATTCTGTAAATAAACTACAGAAGTGCTTGTCAAAAGAAAAAAAAATACACTGCCATTTGGAAAGAAAAACTCAGGTCAAGGGCTTGAATGTTTCTTTAGCAGGTGGGTATGTCATATTGACCTACTATTGGAATAAACAAAAAGATCTGTCTTAGAGAGGTACTGAATATCATATTCTAAATCCTATTATGTATTAATCTTGTGGCCATTTTTGACTAGTCACTCTGATTCACAGTTGCTTCATTTGTAAAATGAAGATATTAACTGCACATAATCTGATATGCATAATTATTAGAAATCATTATGATCATCATAGATTAAAAATAAAGTGTTATGGAAATCTGAAGTTTTGGTTATTTTTTCAGGTTCCTGAACAACAGGAGACATTATAATAGACACTTATCATGGGATATGCTTAGCCCACCTCTTCTGCCAACTGTGCCCCCAAATTATATTCAGCAGAGTATAGTGGTTAATACATGGTCTCTGGAAACAGACAGTCTTCATTACAGTGAAAGCTCCATCACTTAAAAACTGTGTAATTTTGGTTAGGTTTATTCCAAGGTATCTTATGGTTCTTGTTGCTATAGTTAATGGAATCAATTCTCTAATTTCCCTTTTTATAGTTTCATGGTTAGTATATAAAAAAGCAATTGGTTTCTGTGCATTTATTTTTTATCCTGCCATATAACTGAATTGCTGTATGATTTCTAGTAGTTTTGGGGGAGAGTCTACGGAAAGAGCCAAAATGCCCTTCAATAGATGAATGGATAAAGAAGATATGGTAGAAGATAAATAAAATATTGTCCATAGATACAATGGAATATTATGCAGTGATCAGAAAGAATGAATAACCAACTTTTGTATCAACATGGACAGGACTGGAGGATATTATGCTGAGTGAAATAAGTCAAACAGAAAGTTAATTATCATATGGTTTCACTTACTTGTGGAGCATAAGGAATAATATGGAGGACATAGGAGAAGGAAAGGAAAAGTGAATTGGGGTAAATTGGAGAAGAAGAACCATAAGAGCCTGTGGACCCCGAGAAACAAACTGAGGGATTTGGAGAGGAGCAGGGTGGGGGAATGGGTTAGCCTGGTGGTGGGTATTAAGGAGGGCATGTATTGCATGGAGTACTGGGTGTGGTACATAAACAATGAATCTTGGAACACTGGAAAATAAACAAATAAACAAACAAACGTCTGTGTAATTTGGGGCATTTTTCCTGCTGCATCCGTGTTTCAGTTTCATTTGTTTGTTTTGTTGTTTGTTCATTTTTAGAGAGAGAAAGAGTATACAAGCAGAGGCAGGGAGAGCAGAGGGAGAGGGAGAGAAGAATCCTAAACAGGCCCCATGCCCAGCATGGACCCCCATGCAGGGCTCAATCTCACAACCTTAGATCATGACCTGAGCCAAAATCAAGAGTTGGATGCTTAACAAACTGAGCCACCCTGGTTCCCATTTCAGTTTCTTAATACGTAATATAGTATAATAGTAAAGAGATCCAGATCATTGAGAGGCTCACACATGATTACACATAGAGAGTGCTTAGAACAGTGCCTAGTACAGAGTTGTCAACAAATGGTAGCTATTATTACCCAGTCACTGTATTTTCCTTCTGAAATCCTATTTCAAAAAGAGTTGAGCAGATGAGATGTAGACACAAGAGCAAAAAGATCTAATTTTTTCCTTGGCTTCAGTTAGATTCCCACATTATTATTTGAATAAATTCTGTATTGGGGACTGTTTGTAAGCTAACTCAGTGACTTTGCTTTTATTGAGAACTAAAGGAAACAATTCATATAGATTGTATATATTATTTAAGTGGTCCAATAATCCCTGTGTATAGTTCAGGATAAAACACACAGCTATATGGCAGTACTTTTCCTCATGAGCTATTAATTAGTTCAATTTGAATAGATGCTTCTAAAATGTCTTCAATAGATTCTACTAAAAATATAATAAAAGCACTTGCCTTTTGGAAAATCAGACAGAGTAACATTGGTGAAATATAAGAAAAAAAAACAAGGGACAAAATCATAGCTTTTTGTTTTTATTCATTATGAAGGTAATTTAGTTAAAATTTTACAATGAACTATTCTCAAGAGTGGAGAGAGTGAGGAATCTGCATCTGGCTCCCACTCTCATAGCCATTGCAATACACAGTGTCAGGGCAAGCAGGAGCCAGATGAGCCCTGGGTGACTTTGTGCCTCACAGAGGAAAATTAAACATGGGCAAAGGAGATCCCAAGAAGTCGAAAGACAAAATGTCATCACATGCATTCTTTGTGCAAACTTGCTGAGAGGAGCACAACAAAAAGCACCCAAATGCTTTAGTCAACTTCTCAGAGTTTTCTAAGAAATGCTCAGAGAACTGGAAGACTGTGTTTGCTAAAAAGAAAAGAAAATTTGAAGACATGACAAAGGTGGACAAGACTGGTTATGAAGGAGAAATGAAAACTTACATGCCTTCCACAGTGAAAACAAAGAAGTTTAAGTATCCCAGTGCATCCAAGGAGACCTTCAGGCTTTTTCTTGTTCTGTTCTGAGTATTGCCCCCAAAATCACAGGAGAATATCTCAACCTATCTACTGGTGATATTATAAAGAAACTGAAAGAAATGTGGAATAACATTGCTGCAGATGACAAGCAGCATTAAGACTAGAAGGCATCTAAGCTGACGGAAAAATGGGAAAAGGATATTGCTCATACTGAACTAAGGGAAAGCCTGATGTGGCAAAAAAAGGGAGTCATCAAGGCTGAAAAAAACAAGAAAAAGAAGAGAAAGAGAAGATGAAGAGGATGATGAGTAGGAGGAAGATGAAGATAAGATTATGATGATGATAAATAAGTTGGTTCTAGTGCAGTTTTTCTTTTTTCTATAAAGCATTTAACCTCTGCCCCCCATACACAACTCACCCCTTTTAAAGAAAAAAAATGAAATGTAAGGCTGTATAAGTTTAGTTTTTAAACTCTATAGTGTCTTTTTGTGTGTGTAGTTAACACACTACCAAATGTGTCTTTAGTTAGCACTGTCCTGGTATTTTCAATAGCCACTAACCTTGCCTGGTACAATAAGGAAGTTGTAAATTGGTGTGGAAATTTAAAGCAGTGCACAGCATAAATTAGTTATATATGGGGATGGCAGTTTTTCCATCTTCAATTGTCTCTGATGCAGGTTACATGAAATAATTATGATTCTGTTAAAAACACTGTGTAATTGCAAAAACAAAAAGTTGCAGCTGTTTCATTGGCACTCTGAATGCTTCTAAGTAAATACAATTTTTGTATTAAAGAAAATAAAGAGAATGAGCAGTAATCTAAAAAAAAAAATCAATACCAAAACTGATTCAAAACTTTTAAGGTTTGGGCTTAAGATTATATATTTTGCATGGAAACTTAGGTCTTACACTTTTCTATAAAAATAGCTATTTATCTTTTTGACTCAAATAACTTAGCTTTAATTTATTAATAATTTCTTTTCCATTTAGGACTAATATGTTAGTGTTATACTGATCGTTGCATATATATGTGTTTTCTTAGGTATAAGGTTTCTGGAATAAATCAGTGAGGACAGAGATATTGCAATATAATGGATTTCTGAAGCAACAATGTTGAAAAAAGTGCTTAAAATGGGATGATATTTTAAATTTACCTAATTCATCAATATAATTTTATGCACAGATTTACATTTTTGTGAAAAAAATTGTACCAAATTGAAAGACTTGTCAATAAAGAAATGTTATTTTATGGGTTGAGAAGACAATTTCTTCTTATTGGCTATATATCTAGTTATTGTTCCTTCTATAAATTGCATTTGATCAAAAAGGAGTATGTGTGATTTAATGTGTGTCAATTCTAAAGAGAAGAGTTACTGTAAATCTAATTCTTTCTCATTCTAATCATATTCAGAAATGTTTTTAAATAGCTTTTTTTGCTTATAGAATTATAGGAAAAAAGGGGCCTCCTGCTTCTTTCAGTTGCATAAAACCTACAAATTAAAAAAAGAAACAAACATGCATACTTTTTAAGAAAGGATGTGGTATCAAACAAAGAGAAAATATCAAATTATTTCCCTAAAGTAAAAAGACATGCTGGTAGTCTTTGTTCTCCTAAGATCCACTCGATGTTCACTGATTTGACTATATTTATGAATTGCCTATTATAGTCTAGGCACTGGGGATAAGAGAATAAAAGGACATAGTTTCTATGATTAAGACTTTTGTGAGAAGAGATTTTTGAGGCAAAAAAATCATTATTTACATTGCCATGAAGATGCTCTAAGAACATCAAGAATTGATATCTAATAATCTAGAAAAGGATCAAACAAAACAAACAGATGAAATTCCATTTATTAAAGAAATAATAATACTATATGAAAGATGCTCTGAACGATGCTAAGAAATTAGATAATTTAGGTATTAAGTTTTCATCATAAGAAAAAATTTAATAATGTGTTATGACAGATGTTAACTGGACTTATGGTGATCATTTTGCAAAATATACAAATATTGAGTCATTATATTGTACACCTGAAAGGAATGTTATCTGCCAATTATATCTCAATTTATTAGAAGAGATTAAAAATTACAATGTATCATCATTGAATATAGGAGGAAATTTCTATATTCCAGCCACTTAATTATTAACTGTTATATTACATTATAGAAGTTCTGAGTAACCATTAAAATAATTATTCTAAATCATTGCCCAGTGGCGCCATTTGCTTTGAAAACATTTTTTTTAACTTTTATTGAATGATTGTTAGATGCCAAGAACGATTCTAGCAATGAGAATCAGTAGTAAACTGAAAAACAAGCAAGCAAGCAAACAAACAAACAAAAAACCCTCTGTCTTCATGGAGTAAATGTTCCAGTGCATTTACAAAATATAAGTAGATTCAAAATGGAAACATAGGAAGCCTTGAACTCACCTCCTCCACAGAAATACTGAATCCACACCTACATGTAGAGCAAATTCTCCTGCAGAACTGAGGGCTGACCA
This sequence comes from Spilogale gracilis, assembly GCA_004023965.1. NCBI lineage: Eukaryota > Metazoa > Chordata > Mammalia > Carnivora > Mephitidae > Spilogale > Spilogale gracilis. Next base: position 3,779 of record PITA01013372.1, on the reverse strand, counting down.
AAAAACTTCTGCACAACAAAGGATAGAAGGAGCACACAGAGACTGTCAGGAGAGACAGTGACATGGTAATGAATCTTAAAAGCAGCAAGAAAGAAACAAAAAGTTAACTACAAGGGAAAACCTATAAGACTATCAGTTGATTTTTTCAGCAGAAATTTTGCAAGCTAGAAAAGTGGCATTATATTTTCAAAGTACTTTAAGAAAAACTTACAACCAAACACTCTGTCTGTCAAGATTACCATTCAGAATTGAAGGATTGATAGTTTCCAAACCTACAAAAACTAAGAGTTCATTATCACAAAACCAATCTTGTAAGAAATGTTAAGGATTTTAAAAAAGAGGGAAAAGAAGAGGTCATAATTAGAAGAAAAATATGAAACAAAAGCATTTCACATGTAAAAGCAAATATATAATAAAGATAGTAGATCACTAGTATGAATCTTAAAAGAGGGAGGTAGTAAAGTCCATTATATCTAAAAAATTAGTGAAAGGACTCACAAAATAAAAAGATGTAAAATATGACAACATATACATAAAATGAAGAGGAAGAGACTAGAAATGCAGTGCTTTTAAAATGTGTTCAAACTTAAGTGATCATCAAGTTAATATAGACTGCTATACATTTAGAATATTATATATGAATCGAATGGCAACCACAAACTAAAAACACAACAGATAAAAAATAAATAAAAAGAAAGGAATCCAAGCATAACACTAAAGGAAATCATCAATCACAAGGGATAGGATTAAGAGAAGGAAGGAACAGGGGCGCCTGGGTGGCTCAGTTGGTTAAGCGACTGCCTTCAGCTCAGGTCATGATCCTGGAGACCCGGGATCAAGTCCCACATCGGGCTCCCTGCTCGGCAGGAAGCCTGCTTCTCCCTCTCTCACTCCCCCTGCTTGTGTTCCCTCTCTGACTGTGTTTCTCTCTGTCAAATAAATAAATAAAATCTTAAAAAAAAAAAAAAGAGAAGGAACAAAGAAGTTCTATAAAAACAAACAAAAAACAATTAACAAAATGGTAATAAGTACCCACCTATCAATACTTACTTGGAATGTAAATAGTTTAGGGACATGCGGATGGCTTAGCTGCTTAAGCATTTGCCTTGCACTCAGGACATGATCCCAGAGTCCTGGGATCAAGCACCACATCAGGCTCCCTGCTCATCGGTGAGGGTGAGTCTGCTTCTCCCGCTCCCTCTCCCTCTGTGATATCTCTCACTCTCCCTCAAATAAATAAATAAAATCCTTAAAATATAAAAAGAAATATAAATAGTCTAAATGCTCTAATCAAAATATATAGTCACTGAATGAATTAAAAAAAAAAACAGACATATCTTTATGCTGCCTACAAGACATTCACTTCAGACCTAAAGACACATAGAGACTAAAAGTAAAGAAATGGAAAAAACATATACTGTGCAAATGGAAGTGTAAAAAAAAACACACACACACACAGGGTAGCAATATTTATATGAAATAGACTTTAAAATAAAAATAAATAAAATAAACCAAAAAACAACAATCTAGTTAGAAAATGGTCAGATTTGAATAGAGACTTTTCCAAAAAAGACATACAGAAGGCCAAGAGACACATGAAAAGTTGCTCAACATTACTAGTCATCAGGGAAATGCAAATCAAAACCACAAAGGCATATACACTCACACCAGAGAATAGCTATTATTAAAAAGATAAGAGATAATGAGTTGGAAAGGATATGGAGAAAAGGGAACCCATGTACACTGGCAGTGAGAATGTTAACTGGGACAGCTACCATGGAAAATAGTTTGGAGGTTCATCAAAAAATTAAAAATAGAAATACCATACAATGTAGTAATTACTAACAAAATAAAATAAGTACACTAATAAGGAAAATAAACATACTAATAAAATAAAAACACTAATTCAAAAGGACATATACACCCCATTTAGTGCTGCATTATTGATATGAAGATATGAAAGCAACCCAAACGTCCATCAAAATATGAATGGATAAAGAAGATGTGACAGACAGACAGACCCACACACACGCACTATAATGCAATATTACTCAACTGCAAAAAAGAATGAGATCTTGCCATTTGCAACAGCATAGATGGACCTACAGGATATTATGCTAAATGAAATATTGGATTGCCAAAGAGAAATACAATATGATTTCACTCATATGTGGACTTGAAAAAGAATACAAATGAACAAGCAAACAACAAACCAGAAACAAACTCATAAATACAGAGAATAAACTAGTGGTTCCAGATAGGATGGGATGAAAGATGGGCAAAATTGGTGAAGATAAAATAAATAAGTGACAGGGATGAAAAATACAGCATAGAGAATATACTCGATAATACTGTAACAATGTATGGTGACAGACGGTGACTATGCTTACTGTGTTAAGCATTGCATAATGTATAAAATTGTAGAATTACTATGTTGTACACCTGAAACTAATATAATATTGTATGCCAACTATGCTTCAGTAATAAAAACTTAATAATATATGTATGTACATATATGCAGCTGATTCAATATGATTCAATATGATGAGTTTAATACATTTTAGCTGTTACCACAAATACCTTGAATTTTGCTAACCAAAATTTTAAGTTGCTTATTTATTTATTTTTTTTACCTAAGACATTAAGGACGTGCATGGTTTCTTCTGGGAGTTTAGCACAGCTTAAGTTAGTGGATTAAATGATAAATTAAAATGAATTTAAGAACCAAATTTACATAATGCTTGAAGAGATTTATAATAGCAGAGAAACATTTTGTTTAAACCAGTCATGTAAACTTAAGTAGGAAAATCAAATATTTTGAAGGATTACTTCTTTGGCCTACTCAGTCTTACTCCTAAAACACTGCCCTCCACAATCATGTACATTAATTTGTTCCTTAATAAAACTCCATATTAATAGTTCTTAAAAGTACTTTGCTTTCTTATTAAATTTGGTAGGGTTAGACATACATTCTTCTTTATACTCATTAGTTCATTTTTGTTTTAATTTGAGATGCTATCAACAGTAGAGAAAATTCTTGAAATGCAGCAGCATATTTCAACATTTTCGCTTTCCAGTAAGAAAGTAATTTGTCAGTGACTCAATACCATGTTCCCTAAAGCATTACTTTTAATGCCGATCATCCTTTATTGTCAGAAAGTGGACTTGAAAATGATTGAAAAAGAAGAGTAGAGATTTCAGCAGCATCTAATCTCTTGTGTTCTCTAAATGCTGACACTTCATTTTGAATACTACTTACTATAGGATGCTTGTGTTATCAAATCCATATGTTGAAGCCCTAATTCTCAAGGTGATGGTATTTGGATGTGGGCCTTTTGGAGGTCATTAGGTCATGAAGGGGGAACCCTCACAAATGGCCAGTGCCCTTAATCTAAAAGAAAGAGATTATCTTTCTGCTGTCATGTAAGGACATAGCAAAAAGTTCAGTATCTCTAAACCAGGAAGAGGACTTTACTAGACTCAACTCAACCATGCTAGTAACCTTATCTCAAGCTTCTAGACTCTAAAACTGTTAAAAAAAAAACCTGTTTTAAGCCACCCAGTCTATGGTATCTTGTTTAAAAAGCCCAAACTGACTAAAGCAAGCTATTTTCCATTGTTCTTCTGTTCATATTGTTCTTCTTACCAAACCTGTATTTTAGAAGCATGTGCAAAAAAAAATGTGGTTTTAGAACCTGGTTAATCATTCATCTTGACTCCACCCCCTTAATTATTAGCTGTATGCTCCCATGTGTTGTGTTCCCTCCCACTCCCCCAAG
>PITA01013371.1:0-57693 GCA_004023965.1 Spilogale gracilis | reverse complement strand
GAGCCCGATGTGGGACTCGATCCCAGGTCTCCGGGATCATGACCTGAGCCGAAGGCAGTGGCTTAACCAACTGAGCCACCCAGGCACCCCCCAAGAGCCTCTTTTAAATACAGTTTCCGGGGGCACCTGGGTGGCTCAGTTGGTTAAGCCACTGCCTTCGGCTCAGGTCATGATCCCGGAGACCTGGGATCGAGTCCCACATCGGGCTCCCTGCTCTCGGCGGGAAGCCTGCTTCTCCCCCTCTCACTCCCCCTGCTTGTGTTCCCTCTCTGGCTGTGTTTCTCTCTGTCAAATAAATAAAATCATTCATAAAGAAAGAAAGAAAGAAAGAAAGAAAGAAAGAAATACAGTTTCTGTACTGAATTGAAATTATTCAAAGATATCTCTCCCTTGGGACATGAGGGCTCCATGAGGGCCAGATGCTTGCTTCTCCTTCCCATCCAGTCCTTATCAGAGTGCTTAGTGCACAGTTGTTAGTTCTTAAATATTTGTTCAATCACTCACTTCACAGTGTATTGATTATTTGCATTATGCAATGAACAAAGCTGTAAGAAGAAAAGCTGGCTTTAAAAAAACACACCACCATTTGATAGACACAGGTCACTCGTGGCATGACACTTCAGTATCTCCTTCTGCCCCAATCCTGCTCCCCTCCCTTCCTTTCACAGACATTGATCCCAAATTAATACCAAGTACGCAAAGCCTGTTTTAGCACCTGCTTCAGAGAATTCAACCGGTGACTGCCTGGAACTAAAATCTAAGACAAAGCAGACTTCAAGGCCAAACACTTTAATGGCTTCTACAGAAATGTCAGGTCTTCAAAGAGGCCTTTGCTGACAGCCCCCTTCCCAAAATAGGTTCCCTCCATCACTCACACCTACACTGCCCCTCTTTGTCCCCCTAAAATCGCTTTAGTTTTCTTCCTAACAATTTCTGTGCCTGGATTGTGCACTTGCTTACTGTCTCCCTATACTAGAAGATAAATTCCACAAAGCAAAGACTATGACTTGTTCGTTGCTGTATGCCCAGCACCTGAGAGCATGCTTGGAATACAGTAGGCATTCCATAAATATTTATTGAATGAATAAACCATTGCTAGATTTATTATCTTAGAAACACAAAGGGAAAACCTAAAAGCCAGTTTCCATATATTGAAATTTTAATAAGAGTTTCCTTCTATGGTTGAATTAAAAAAAAAAAATCACCGAATGTACCAAATAGTCTCAGCAGTTAATTGGATTCAACAGTTACGACTATAAGCCTTTGTGCAATCATGGAAATAATTACTAATTCATAAATCCCAAGCAAATAAAAATCTGAGGCAGACCTAAGAGGATCATCATCTACCTTCCCTTCTGCAGTCTGGTTTGGTTTCCATGCAAACTCTTTGTGTTTTGTTTTGAGAGAAAACTCTGAGGTTTCAAAAAGATCTCATTCTCTCATGGGCTAGAAAGGTAGATCACAATAGAGAAGAAAAGCAATGGCCAGGAAGAGAAGGGTGGAACGTTATCCAATGTCGACTCAGCCTATTCATTCATTCATTTATAAAAATATGTATTTAAAAGAAGGCTTTGGAGGGCTCCTATGATCTGAGTATAATGCTGGACTCCTTACCTCCCATGGAGTATACAGTAGCTGGGGAGACAGATAACAGACAGGCTAACAGGTCAGCAAAGCAAATTGTTGGAGATTGTAAAAAATCCTTTTAAGAAAAAAATTAAAGTGCTGTCTGTGATAAAGAGTAAATGGGGGTAGGGTGGGATTAGTGTTAAAGCAGGATAATCACTTTCCCTAAGGAGGTGTCATTTAGGCAGAGACCTGAAGAACAGAAAGGAACTACCCATGCAGTAAGCTGGTGGAAGGCAGATTCCATTCAGGGGGAAAAGATAAACAGAGATCCTGAAGCAGGAATGATCTTATGGTTTGAGCAGGGCAGGGACTAGCATGAGATACTCACCTAGGCTACAAAATTCAAGGGAGTGCCAAAAACCTCAGTAACCAAAATAAATGAGATTTTAATGGAATGTTTTAATGCAAACAAACAAACAAACAAACAAAACAAACACACACACATAAACATGATGAACAAAATGTCAGTATGGGAAATAAAGACAGGTTGAATATTACTGACTTCCCTTTGTCTCAAGCTCCAAGAGAACTTGGCATAACACTGGTACTGATCCTATTTTTAAATTTCTGTTATTTTGTGAGTCATTCACTTCACACAAGTCCCAGGCCTGGATGTGAGAAAGAAAAAGCAGTGCGGCTGGAACACAGTAAGTGAGAGGGGAGAGATGCAGCGCCCATAAGCTCCAGGTCCTTGTAGATGTATGGATTTTACTCCTGGAGCCATGGAAGTCAAGGAAATGATTTAAGCAAAGACATGTCAAGCTTCTGTTGGCATTTTACAAGACTAGACGTACTGTGGGTATAAGAGCAGAAGTGGAGTGACTAGAGAGGAGCTTACATAGCAGTTGCCCTAGCTAGATGTGGTGGAAGTGTATATTTAGAGATGGAAACAAGGCTTCCTGGTGCAGTATATGCAGAAATAGGGGAACAAGGCAGAAGGCACAATAACTCCTCCTTTCTGGCTGGAACTGGGGAGATGGTGGCATCATTTACTGAGGTAGGTAAGACTGAGGAGAGAGCAAAAGGAAGAATTCCATTTTGGTTCATTCACATTTGAAATGCCATTGAGCCATATACTATGTCAAGTGCACAACTGGAAATGCAAGTTTCTATTTCAGAGGAGAGATATGAAGCAGAGTTAGAAATCTGGGATTAGGGCACCTGAGTGGCTCATTGGGTTAAAGCCTCTCCTTTTGGCTCAGGTCATGCTTTCAGGGTCCTGGGATCAAGGCCCACATCAGGCTCTCTGCTCAGCAGGAGCCTGCTTCTTCCTCTCTCTCTGCCTGCCTCTCTGCTACTTGTGATCTCTCTCTCTCTGTCAAATAAACAAATAAAATCTTTAAAAAAAAAACAAAAGAAACAAATCTGGGATTAAAACAACATGGAGAGGGGCACCTGGGTGACTCAGAAGGGTTAAGCCTCTGCCTTCGGCTCAGGTCATGATCTCAGGGTCCTGGGATGGAGTCGACAATGAGCTCTCAGCAGGGAGCCTGCTTCTCCCTCTTTCTCTGCCTGCCTCTCTGCCTATTTGTGATCGCTCTCTGTCTGTCAAATAAATAAATAAAATCTTTAAGAAAAACATACACACAACAACATGGAGATGACCGTTAGAGCTTTGGAAACAGATCAAACCATGGAGAAGAGAGTTTAGAACAGCACTTTTCAATCTTAGCTGCTCATTAGAGTTATTGCATCATTCCACATCCCATGTCTGCTACTTCACACTTAACACTTCCCATTTCCTATTCACATGTATAGAACTCTGTATCAGTATAATTCTATTTGCCTGCCCCCCACATCAGTTGTGCCTTGTTGACCCATCCTTATTCTACATTCTTCATAAACTCTACCTTAAAATGTTATTTTTGCTTTGAAGAGTCAAATGTCCTTTACAAAAATTAGAAAAGTCACATTATTTTATGTGTACACATTTACCATTTTGTGCGCTTCTCATTCCTTTCTATACACAAGTTTCCAAACGGTTCCATTTCTCTTTAGTCAGAAGCATTTAGCTGTTCTTATTGTGCAATTTACTGGCTACCTATTCTGTCAGCTTTCATTTACCTGAGAATGTCTTTATTCCACTCACATTTTTAAGACATACATTCTTCACTAGATACAGATTAGAAATACAAATAGAGATACAGATTAGAAAATTTGGATTGTAGGGCACATGGGTAAGTCAGTCAGCTGGGCTTCCAACTCGTACCTTCAGTTCAGGTCATGATCTTGGGGTCCTGGGATTGAGCCCCACATCAGGCTCTACACTCAGTGGGGCATCTGCTTCTCTTTCCTTCTCCCTCTGCCCCTCCTCCCACTCGTACTCACTCTCTAAAATAAATAAATCTTTAAAAAAGAGATAGAAAAAGCTTGGGGTCCCCCCCCCATTTTCAGAACTTTCAAGATGGCATTTCATTGTTTATTGGTCTGCATTGTTTTTTGATAGAGACCAGCTGTGTTTATCTCATTTTCCTGTGTTTATCTCATTTTCCATGTCTCTCTGGCTGCTCTCAAGATTATCTCTTTGTCTTTGTGTTTCAGCATTTTGACCATAATATGCCTAGATGTGATTTTCCTTGTATTTATCTGCTTGGAGACCATGGGGTTTCCTGAATACCTAAGTTAAGGTTTTTCATCAAATCTGAGAAATTTAGACCATTATTTTAATTTTTTTTTCTACCACACAAACACTCCTCTTCTTTTTGGACTCCAATTACACATATATTAGACCATTTAACATTTTTTATGGACCACCCCGAGGCTGTGTTCATTTGACTTCAATCTTTTTTTTGCTGTATTCTCTGGATTGAATACTTTTTATTGATCTGTCTTTAATCTCCGTGACTCTCTATTCTGCTGTCTTCAATCTGATATTAATTCCACTCAATGAATTTTTTTAAGTTATTACAATTTTTTAGTTCTAGATTTTCAAATTATATAATATGGAAGGAGAGATAGAAGGTGCAGAAGGGAAATGGGATCCAGTGAAAAAGAGGATAGATTTACCTTCAGCAATTCCATAATGAAAGAGAGTAAGAAGAGAAGATAGGGACAACTAAAGATTGACTTTTGGCTTCTGTCATGAGGATATATATTTCAGAACTCCTGTTCAATAGCTTCTGCTTTTTTAGTGAAATATGAAGCATGTTGTCAACTGGAAATGAAGGAAGAAGCTTGAAATAAAAGATAGTAATGAATTGCTATCTTCAAAGGCAGAAAGTTTTCTTTATTAGGCACTTGAGCACAGTTTGCTACATGAAGACTGTTTTCATGATTTTCTCACAATATTGAGCTACATGAATGGAGAGAATTGAAAGTTTTGCAGATATGTGTGACCAAGATAGAGAGTAGCAACAGGCTTGAGTGTACCTGATACCCAGGAGAGGGATATACTAAAAAATAGGGAGAGAGCAAAGGGAAGACCCAAGGAAACTGACCACTTGTGGGAAAGTGTTAGGATCACTGAAGTGAAAGTCATAACGGGTTTGAAGACCTGTGGCAGTGAGGGTGGAGGCACCAGGAAGCCTGAGAATTTTAATTTGGTATAGCACTGCCCTGAAAAAGAGAGTCTTAATACTTCCAGAACTGAGAATTTTAATTTGGTACAGTTTCTAGTGAAGAGACATTTACGCTATGAACACGAGAAGCATTTGTGGTAGACTAAGTCAAGGAACAGAGATGTTAGGGTGTCATGTGAATAATAGGGCTTGGGGAGGTAGAAATTCTATGAGGCAAAAGGTAAACTAGGTACCAGGGAAGGACGTTGGATGGAAGAGAGAAACTGGATGTTCCAAACAGTGTGTAGAAGATGATGGATACTTGGAAAAGAGAATAGGACTTCTAGAAAAATCTGAAGTAAATATGGATGAAACATGATTCAACAGGTTTTAAAGGTCCTTAAGAAGGTGAGAACTCACTTCTAGAATTATAAACCGAATTCGTTCTTTTTGTTCAAAAGCATTCTAGCAGCAAATGATCTGTGAAAACGATGAGCAATTCTTCCAAATGTTTCTGACATAGGCTTGGGTAAGCTGAGGGTAAACTCTACTTCAACAGTCATATCTAATCTACCAAAAGGTGTTTTGTTGTTGTTGTTGTTGTTGTTGTTTAATTCATAACATATATCTAGCTTTGCGGTACCCTAACCACCCCTAAACCAGGTAACATCATAAATTTAATAAATGTACAGATGGAGATTTTTCAATTTAAAGGAGAAATTAGGGTCACCTGAGTGGCTTATCCAATTAATCATCTGCCTTTGGCTCAGGTCATGATCCCAGGGTCCCAGGATTGAGCACTGCACTTGGCTCCCTGCTCAGCAAGGGGTCCGATTGTCCCTCTCCCTCTGCCAGCAGTCCCCCCACTCCGGCTTGTGCTCTGTCAAATAAATAAATAAAATATTTAAAAAATATATAGGAGAAATTAGTCTTAGAGCTAGTTTTATCAATCAGCACACATCTGGATTTGTTCAGGAACAAAGCAGCAGCCCAATCACAATGAGATTATTGCACACAAACTTGGTCTGGAGAAACTTACTGTACTCTTCCCATTTTGGACCAATGAGGTGAAATCAAAGAGGAACATATATGTTGGAACTTGAACTCAACATGTCCAGGGCAGTTCCTTAAGAAAGCAGCCCAGCTTCCTTCATGCTTGCATGCTAAACAAGCAAACTACAGTGTGTTTTTTTTAAATCTCTTTATTACACAAAGGAAGAACAATAAAGTCATCATCTCATTTGCCCGAAAGGATACTCTGAAAGTGCAGCCAATCATATTTATAATAAAATAGGTGCTCATTCCATGTACTCCAACTTCTGACAATCTGTATGTAGGACCGACCTTCCTTCCTCCCTCCCTCCCTTCCTTCCTTCATTCCTTCCTTCCTTCTTTCCTTCCTCTTCCCTGCCACCTTAGGGCAAAATCTGTTGTTACAAGGACCAATAAAACCTTGTTTATGTCCTCAGTGTCTCACATATGGCATGTATTTGTAAGCATGTATTTGTTGACTGAATGTATGCAGACAAGCCAAGAAGACAGCTAATGTCTGGTAAGGAAATTAAAGCTGTAACCTCTTAAATCCAAGATCTCTGATAGAATAATCGTTTGTCTCCTCCATCTGTTTCTCATAAAAAGTAAGAGTTAAAATAATGCCATGAGTAAGAAAAATGATCAGTTCCACTCTAAAAATTAAGTTTTGAATAGCATTGCCCTGAAAAGGAGAGTCTTACTGCTTCCAGAAGAAAATAAAGAGCATTTACTGACTCCAAAAAATGTGCCAAGGGGTTGACTAGATTAAAATGCTATAAGAGTTCTTGCAGGACTTGTAGAAATATGGAAGCATTTGATAGTTGGTCTCTGTCTTGACTTGGGCTCCTATAACAAAAGGCCACAGACTAGGTGGCTTATGAACCACAGACATTTATTTCTCACAGCTCTGGAGTCTAGAAGTGCAAGATCAGGGTGCTGGCATGGTCAGGTTCTGGTGACGGCCCTTCAGACTAGAGTCGTATCCTCGTTGTATCCTCACATGGCAGAAAGAGTGTGAGAGCACTGTCTGGGGTCCCTTTATAACTAATAACTAATATATAACTAATCTTACTGGTTTATACCGAAGTATAACTAATAAATTGTAACTAATGCCATTCATGAGGATTCTACCCTCATGACCAATCACCTTCCAAAGGACCCCTCCAAATACCATCACCTTGGCCATTAGGATTTCAACATATGAATCTGGGATGCAGTGGGGACACATTCAGTCTATAACTGTCTCTACTGACACTACACTGAGCATAGCGTATCTTGGCATATTGTAGAGACTCACACTAGGGTGACAAACCAAACAGAGATGTCCCAGTTGGCTCTAGCTGCACCACTGGGAGTTTCTGGTTCCGTCCTCCTCATGGCTGCTCTTTCATATGGCTGCATGTACTAACAGCTTTAACACTTGAACAGAAAACAAAAAGGGACACACTATATCTCAGTTCAAGGGGAAGGAGGAAGTTGGTGTATGAACACACACTTTTAAAGGAAAAAAATGTTGTGAATTAACAATATAGTCAACATACAGAAATCAGTGTATCAGGATTAGTAAAGGACAAAATCCAACTTTTGCCTCCAAAAATGATAGAGCGAGGCTGCCCACATAGTAGCTCTGGTAAGACACCTCCTGTGCCCTACCACCCGTCTGTGATCATGGAGTACTTCCCCACATGGCCCTTGCAACCTAACACTTTCCACTGATTTGTGTCCTCCCTTAGTGAATGTCACAATATTTTCACATACATGAGTCTTGTTTTTCTCATTATCATAACAATTTACAAAAGGAGATGTGCTTTCTCCTTTTCTTCTTGTCTTCCCTCTGTGTCTCTGCCTTTCCTTTGTCTTTCCAGCCTTCTTTCTGACTTTCTCCTTATTTAGTTTCCAAAGAGCTTGTCTTAATTTCTCTGTCTCTATTTACTACCAGATCCTCATCCTCACTCTGAACTTCCTGGTGCTCTGAGAATCTGAAGACTTTATTGGGTAAAGGGAAAAGCGTTCCACACAGAAGGAATAGCAAGAATTAATCTTAGAGGAAGGGTAGGAGTTCCTTAACGCTAGTTCTTTTTCATGTCTCCCTGCGAGGAAAGGATGGTTTTGTTTTAATATGCCATTCAGGGGCACCTGGGTGGCTCACTTGGTTGGGCGACTGCCTTCAGCTCAGGTCATGATCCCAGAGACCCGGGATTGAGTCCCACATCGGGCTCCCTGCTTCGGCGGGAAGCCTGATTCTCCCTCTCTCACTCCCCTTGCTTGTGTTCCCTCTCTGGCTGTGTTTCTCTCTGTCAAATAAATAAAATCTTTAAAAAAAAAAAAATATGCCATTCACCCCAGGACAGGTAAAGAGTGTCAGGCCTTGGACTGAAAAGCAAAGGATCACACCTACTCTCAAGAAGGTGGGAAAAGAAGGGTTCATGCTAGATGTTGCATGTAGTCCAGACTAGAAATCTCTTAGGACCACCTACCTGCCATGGCACCTTAGCAATGCCTGGAGAAACATGTGTGTTTATTATTGTTGTTGTTGTTGTTTTTTAACATGCAAAGAGCTAGGATACCTGCATGACTCAGTCAGTTAAGCAGCTGCCTTCATCTCAGGTCCTGATCTCAGGGTCCTGGGATTGAGTCCTGAGTTTCTCCCTCTCCCTCTGCTTGCCGCTCCCTCTGATTGTGTTTTCTCTCTGTGTCAAATAAATAAATAAAATCTTTAAAAAAAATTTTTTTAAAGAATAAAACCCCAAAGAGCTGGTAACTTTTGGAGCCCAGTTCTGGGGAGGCTTAGAATGACTCTAAATGAGCAAAACAATCGAAAATAAAGACTTCAGATAAAGATATGACAAAAGACGAAGATGAAGATATGCTCAGTGGCACGAGATCACCCAAACTCTCTTCTTTAGCAGGCAAGGTGACATCATTCCGGACTGCCACGTTATTGGACTTTGGTTCTGCTCATGCCTCCACATCATGACAGCTTCAAGCAAAGACTGACCCAACACCAGGTGGCCTGATCACCAGGGTTTCAACAGCATAAAGGCACCAACAACTACAGCCAAACTAAGAGGCCTATTAGTGGACTGAACAGGTTTCCTGGATTTTTGTCAAATAGAAATTTATCCAAAAAAAAAAAAAAAAAGATTATCAAATTAGGCCTACATCCTGGGCAGAGTGACTAGTGCTGGGGTTCTTGGAGAGATCCCAGGAAGAAGAGCATGTGAGAGAGAATGATACTATTTGTGATAGACAGAATGAGACTCCATGGCATTTAATATGACTATTTAAAGTAACGAACTGCTATCCCATCGCCCAAGCTGAAGCTGTGGTTGCCTGGCCCAGAGTCCCTGGCTGGTGCAGAGGTCATGTGCTGACAAATCCTGTCCACAGCAGAGCTCTGGGCAGCTCTCTCTGGAAGGAGAAGGAACATGTTCAGTCAGTGCACAGGGCAGCCCAGAAGGGCTCGAGTGCATACCCAAGGGTGACCTCAGTCAACGAAGCGTAGGAATTGTTGGGAAAATATCTCAGGTTCCTCACTCCTCAATGAGACCATTCTGAGATATGATCTGCACAGTTTATCATCAGGTCCCAGGAAGATTGTTCCCCAGTTGCCCAAGTAGTACCCTGCTTTTTCGTGTTATCCTGGGTGATTTGCCCTCTTCCGGTCCTGCTTCCCCACCCGCTCAGTGCTTCCTGGGACTAGGTGGAAAGGGAGGGAGGGAATGGCTACCACCCAAATTCCTTTTTCAGGGTTTGCTTTTGGGAAAACAATTACAATTTGGGAAAACAAAATGTAAAACGATTGTAAACAGTAGAAAGGGATATATCTGTTTAATTTCTCTATATATCTAGCTCTCTACCAGACTTCGCTCTTTGGGGAAAGGAACTGTGTTTGTATTTCTTGCACCTTGCATATCCTCATACTTGTCTTAAACATTTGCTGAATAAATGAATGAGGTACCAGAAAATGTCCATTTAAACTAGCACAAATTCAAGTTCTGGTTCAAGAAGGCGACACTCGAAGCCGGACTCACCTCCTCCCACAGACACACACAGTGAGTCAATAACTACAGAGGGAAGTTTCCTCTGGGGGAAAAAGAAACAAAACCTAAAGACCACTGAGAAAGGAGAAGAGGATGGGACATAATCTTGGCATAAACCCCACTCCTGGCACAGCAACCATTAGTTGGAAGGGAACTCCAAACCTGGAGTTTTCCCTTGTGGAGGCAAGAGTTTGAACCCTATTTCAAGCACCCCAACTTTTAAGACCTGCACCAGAGAGATGAACCCGCAAAACATCTACCTTTGAAAACCAACAGGGCTCTCATCCACAGGACCCACAAGGCCCAACAGACTGGAGCCATCTGGGAAACCCGCCCCAAAGCCCAACTCAGACAAAGCTGTCAGCCTAACTTACACTGAGAGAGGCTCATTTCTGTAGATTACTAACAGGAGGCCCAGAGGCAGACAACCAAATCAACTCACAGTTACAGGAGCCTGCTGGAACGCTCTCCGGGGGTCAGAGACTGGCGGGCGCCATCTTTTTTCCCCTTAATTCTTTCTTTTTCTTTTTTCATTTTTCTCCTTTTCTTTCTTTCCAGCGGGTGCCGTCTTCACGCTCTCCATCTGCCGGGCTCGAGGGCACCAGTACCTCCCAGAAGAAGGCTCTTGCACACACCTGGTGTCCCAGGGTTGCAGCTGCGGCGCGAGGAGAGCCGCCATGGCCTGGCTGTGGAGGCCCGGAAGCTGGCGTTTCTCGGTCCTGTGGGACTATAACGCCTGGGATCCCCCGGAAAGAAGCGTCCCCCACCTTGTCTGGCACCAGGGCTTTCGCAGCTGCCGCGGGGGACCCGCCACCTGGCCTGGCTCCAGAGGCCGGCAGGCTTTGCTGGCAGGTCCCGCGGGACCATAACCGAGGACGAAGGAGTTCTCACACGGCTATCCCTCCGGGCCGCCGCCACAGAGCAGACCCAGGGGCTGGGCCTTCCCGGGAAGGAGGCCTATTAGCTGATCCTCAAGGCTTCGGCCTGCAGCTGTGGGGCAGGCTTCTCATTAACCCCACATCGGAGGGCCGGCCGCAGCCCCTTCCAGAAACCTCGGAGAGGGGAGCTAGCGCCAGGCTTTCCCTCACAGCCTCCTCTTCCTCAGCGCTCCAGAGTGCCAGTGTCTCATGGAGAGGAGCTCTTATACATGTCCTGTGCCCTGTTTTTTGTGGCAGTCACCCAGGACACCCCTTTACTGCCCCTGTCTAGGGGGCAGGCGGACTTACTCTCTGGGTCCCAAGAGGCTTCATCAATCACAGACTGTTTTCCGTAGGCTACGACCCTCGGGGCACTGGGGGAAGAGAGGAGACTGAAACAGCCCAGCTGTCTTTCTGTGAAAGAGGCCCCTTTGCTTGTCCAGGAGCTTTGGCCTACAGGGCAGGCCTCTAGCACGGCTCGCATCTAAGGGCCTGATTCACTGCTCTTTGGGAACTTGGGCTGGTGGGCGCCACCTTTGCATGATCCTCTGCCTTGCTAGAGTTCACCAGTATCTCCCAGAGAAAAGGGTATACACTCATCCACAGCCCCGATTTCTGTGACTGCCACCCAAGGGGACACCCCCAGATCTCCTGGCTCTGGTCACTAAAGGACTCTTATGCTTGCAGCCCTATGGGACTGGACATAATTGCAGACTTTAAAAGCTGTTTCCTGAGGATCTGGCTTCTAACTACCCTGAATGGAGGTGCTGAGATCCTCCCCTTGGGGATAGCGACAGGTCTTAGCACATCCTTAACTATTGGGAATGTCCTACTAAAAATAAAGTAGGCTGCTCGGACAATCACAAAAATTTAAGAGCCAACCAAGAGCTGAGGCAGGTTGAACAACAGGATTCACCTCTGACATGAGACTACCCATTCAACACTTCAAGACTGGGAGAGATGTGTCATCTGCTGTGTGGAAACCAGCAAAGGGCCAAGCAAAATGGAAAAATAAAATCAAACAAACAAACAAAAAACAGAAATATGTCCCAAATGAAAAAAAAAAACAAGCTATAACTTCAGGAAGAAAACTTAATGAAAGGAAGAAAAGTAGTTTACCTGATAAAGAGTTTAAAGTAATGGTCATAAAGATTCTCTCCGAAGTTGGGCGAAGAAAGGATAAGCTATTATACTTTCCTTCTGATAAGCACAGTGCCCAGTTTATTAGGTAAAAGCAAACTGGTGATAATTATTGCAGTCAATGAAAAATGGTAGCTACTTTGAAAAAAGGCATCCACTTAGTTTGTTATAGTAAGAAGCAAAGTTGACCTCAGAGTCTAGGTCTACCAAGAGTTCCCTGAGGGATTATTCAACACACACACTCACACACACACACTATACACCCTTCCAGTGCTATACAAGGCAACACCAACACCACTGCATGCAGTAAAGGCAGACAACACAGGTAAGGCAAAATGCCTTTTCATATCATATAAAAACACTCAGCAAAGCCTATGCTGGCTGGTGGAAGACACTCAGAAAATGTTCTAGCAGGTAATGCCTGCGCTCTCAATTGGCTGGCAGCTATCAGAGTGGAGGAATGTCCCAGACCCAATGTTGAAAGACAATAAAAATCTCCAAAGATAGGGGCACCTGGGTGGCTAAGTTGGTTAAGCGACTGCCTTTGGCTCAGGTCATGATCCTGGAGACCCGGGATCGAGCCCCACATCAGGCTCCCTGCTCGGCAGGAAGCCTGCTTCTCCCTCTCTCACTCCCTCTGCTTGTGTTCCCTCTCTAGCTGTATTTCTCTCTGTCAAATAAATAAAATATTTTTTAAAAAATCTCCAAAGATAATTTCTATCCCTTCCTGATCTCCTAATTGTTGCATCCTTCTTTCTTTATTACTGTCCCAAATTGACATCTGGAACAGGTCAAAGAATGGTCCAACACTAGTACATTCTTGGTTTTTCAGTCTTAACTAATGCTATGTTTCATATAATTTTTTTCATATAATTATTTTTGAGGTCAACCATAATGTGCCAAAGAAGGTGGGGGTAGAGTCTCTTAAATGAAGTAGTCATAGAGGTCTGGGAAACAGACTATAAACTAAACAGAAGAAAAGACTCCGTCCTTTCTCTGTGCCAGGTACAAATGTATCCTCAAATAACTAAAGCATGGGTATGTCCAGTGGAGTTCTGGAGGTTGAGATGTTGTGGGCCAGGCAGAGAATGGGCAGTGGCCCAGGGGCTGGCTGCTGGCACAGGAAAGCAAGCCAGGGGGGTGTTAGAACCCCATGGTGCGACCCTATGCAGCCACTTTGACTATCAGTGGTCAGTTATTCTGTGTTGTACCTCTTCTCCAAGATCATCTAACTTTCAGTGAGGTTTGCTCACACCTAGCAGTACGGTCTTAGCTCTGGAAGATTAAGGGAGAGGACTCATGTCACGGCCAAGCCGTGCTTTCTAAGTCCTGAGTGGTGTTAGAGGATCAGACGGTTGAGCAGACTGCTTTGGGAGTTGGGGGACAAAGGGGAGATAGAGCAGAAGGACTTAGAGAGCCAGTTCCTACAGAAAATAGCACTTTAGGAGAGTTTTTGGAAATAGCTAAAGTCGCTCTTTCATTGTTGTTCCCCAAGTCCGTTCCAAGCAGGTGTGCTGAGCATTTCATGGATGTCTTTGTTTACGTGCAGTCACAGCTATTTGTTTTGAATGGTGATGTGCACATTATATTACTCAAGAGAAATCTGCAGGAGCAGGCCAGCTAGAAGGGATTGTTTTCTCTTGAGTGTCCATTGCAAATATTATCTAGACACTTCTCAGCTCCCAATTATTTGGTGAGAAAGAACAAATATCATTTATTGATTATGGTGCTGGTTCATTGCAATGACCAAAGTTAATGATTTGTTCATTTAAACTGGTATGAT
The DNA here is from genome assembly GCA_004023965.1 of Spilogale gracilis. NCBI lineage: Eukaryota > Metazoa > Chordata > Mammalia > Carnivora > Mephitidae > Spilogale > Spilogale gracilis. The sequence continues at coordinate 43,652 of PITA01013371.1, read as the reverse complement.
GTGTGTGCATTAATCATTATGGTCCAGGAGCAAATACTAAGGAATTTGAACTTTCAAACATTGACTTGAATTTCTCCTTGACCTTGGCATTTGAAAATGTAATTCATCAATCTGTGAATGCTTTACTGCCATTTGGACATCAACTTGTTGGATTTTACCTTTTATTTAAATCTGTTATCAGTTAATCAGTAGTTGTTAAATTCTAATTTTCGTGATCAATTTCTAGAGCCTCTTTCTACACCATCCAAAACAAAACCTACACATAGATTTTTGAAATGCATTGGAATTTGAATATTGAATGAGACATTTCTGAAATTTTGATCTTGGAATGCTTTTCTGCAAAAGGTCTTATACACTAATAGTCCAAGTCCAATCTCTTAACCTTCAGAGAGCAGAAGAGACAACCCTTTCGCCAGCCCTTGGCCTAATTCAGTTGAGTCTCAGAGCTGACATTATTTATTGAAACATAAGCAGTTGGTTGGATGAATGCCCAGGGGCCTTGGCATTGTAGGTACTTAAATAAATCAAATGATCCAGAAAACTGGTATTATATGAGACCTCCACTTGAACTGCCACTCCCCCCATGCCCACTGGTAAATCCAAAAGACAGGGAGGACCCTCATCCATTATAAGGGAGAGCAAGGCCAGGCAGAGTGAGGGGAGAGGGCCAGCCAGGCATGTCCAGTGGGAAGTGACATGGAGACCTTGCAATTATATCATGGTGGGAATAGAAAGAGACCCTCCCCATAAAATGAGAAATGCTACTTAGATTATTTCTTTTGCAAACTTAACTTCTAGAATCCAGGCTGTTCTCAGGTCCTTGCCCTGAAGCTTTCCCAAAGCATACACCGTAGGGTCAGGAAAAGACAGGAATTTACATTTTTTATCAGGTTTTGATGTTCATTAGTTCTATCATTTTACTGAACACCTTTATCCTTGTGGTCTGTTTTTCAAAAATCTGGTTATCTTGCAGCCAGATATTTCTCAGAAATTTCCTCCTAGGAAAACTAAATCCTACTTGAGCATAATAAAGAAATGCGACTCCACCTTCGAAAAATTTAGAATAAAGACAAAAAGGCCCAATGGAATAGTGACCAAACAAAGCTATCTTGTTTGTACCTTACTTTAATGTTCTTTCTTAAAGCAAACTGTATCTGTCTGGCATTTGTTTTCAGTTAGAAAGGCCCACCAGCAGGATCAACAGGAAACTGGAAATGTTGCATTAAAATATTTAGATCATAAGTCCCCAAAAGTAGAACCACATCTGTCTCCCGATTTGTATGGACACTTGGAGAGACCAATGGATGTTATAATCAATTATCACAACAGCAACACCAGCAAGCAGGCAATGAGTTACAGCTTGAACGCGTTCAAGATGGACTTCACCTCCATGAGATTTAATTAAATGCTATGCATATAAATAATGTCGCATATTCTAATTCCCTGTTGCAGTCAGAGTAACCCTGGGCTGGCAGCCTCTTGCTCTGTTGCATGACTAGGTGTTGATCTGAAAGCTGAGAGCAACTAATAAAAGGTCAGGCCTGGAGGAAAAGCAAGCTTTCTAAGCTGTCACCTCTATCTTCTTCCCTGTGTCTCTGTGGATTTTATACTTTTACCAACACAGCCCTCCCTGTGCAGAACGTTAGGACACAGAATGTTTCCCACACCACTTCAAAATTTTGAGCCACTGAAAGTGCGATAGCTGGCAAGTCATGGTCTTCTTAATTGACATCCACCTGCTAGTGGAATAAATTAGATGTTGGGAAGCGTTGGGATGTGGAGGTAAGAAGAGAGACCGAAAGAGCAAGAGGTCCCTGTATTGTCACACTTAGCTTTAAAAAGGCCCTCCAAGATGTGTCATCACCTATTCCTGAGGGGCCTGACCAGGGGACTTAGCCTACCCAGCTTACAAGGGAAATGGCCCTGCCTCACTGCCTTACAGACAGAGAGCCCCAGGGAGCCTGCTGCCGCACCTGTGAGTCACACTCCCCCTGCCCACTCTTGGACTGCAGTTCCGGGACTGGGGTAGCCAACCTCTAAAAGGACAAGGGCCTGTGTGGTAGCCTGGCGTAGAAAGGACTCCGCACGGAAGTGCTGAGTGACTCAGCTTGTGCAGTAGGAGTAAATGCAGAAAGGGCATGAGATAGAGAAGTGAGAAGGGCCCAGAGAGCTGGAGTCATGCAGGTGTCAAATGTCTGAGTACAGCAGAAGCTTACGACAGAGCAGGTCAGGGAGCCAGGTCTTAGGAGGAGGGACAGAATGAGAAGACACCAAAAGTGCTATAATTGGAAAGTCAAATTATAGGCAGCACATAGGATAGAAGATCCCAATTCTCCTGCTTACGTGGGTCTTGAATCCTACTGGGCCTTAGCTCCAGTCTCAAGGAGACCTGGGTAAACCAGGTTACATTCTGCCAGGAAGTCTGCTTCCCACACTGCCTTACAGATGAGAAGCTTTCTTTTCCCCACATATTAAAAGCTAAGAGGCACATAATTTAGGCTAATGTCTTCTGGTGGGCATATTCAAGTCTCCTTATGTGACAAGCTCAAGGACAGTACAGGAACGCTTGAGATGAATTTACTTTTAACTGTCAACTGCACTAGAATGGTTACCCATCAGCATCTTGAGATGAAGGCAAAAAAAAAAAAAAAAAAGGATAATTAAAACCAGCCTTTCAAATAAACATCATTGCAAAGGTTACAAAACACTGCATAGTGCCCAACTTGGTGAAATCAATTTCCATTTTGTTGCAGTGTGTGTCATGCAGAGATTGCTGAAACCAACAAAATGAAGAGCATTAATAATTGGTCTTAATAGCTTATATAAATTAATTTGCTTATTTGCCTAAAAGAAAATTTGCCAAACAATTAATTATATGGAAGCCCCGCACACTGCATAACATACAGCATACACTTCCTATTGTTCTAAAAAATGAAACCAAGCATTTGAGGTTTGAGGCAATCTAACCAGTCAATGAAAACTGAGAATCCCTTTGCCAGTAAGATGAAACCAATCTGATGGGGGAACAGAAAGAGCATCTTAGCGGCTTCAAAACCACAGAAAATATAAAGAGTAGTGCATTTAATATAACAGAATGACTGCCAATAAAATGGAGATAACTAAGTCCACATTTGTTTGCAGCACTAGCTGACTTCCAATACATAAGAGTCATAACTCGGTTCCCCTGCCATGCTTAGGAGGTGGAGGAGGAGTAAGTAGTAAGCACAAATGGGACATCAAAGGTTGTAATACGAAGTACTTCGTGAAAAGGATTTCATGGATTCATTTCAACAGGTATTTATTGCTGGGCCAACCACGGTTTGCCCGCCATTGGCCCTAATAGAGGAATCAGTGTCCGGCATGGGGGGAAGAGCAGGAAGTTAGGACCTTCTATGCCCATTTTCTTGTTTATAATCATCTCTTGTCATGTGCCCAGGCCACCTTCGGTTCTTTAAGAGTTAAGTTAGAAGCTCTGAGGACTGTTGGGCTGTAGGTTTCTTTCTCTATTCTTTTTCCTTCTTGCCTATTCATTTTTATTAAAGTTTCTACCAGAGGTTGGTTTCTACCTGCTCTCAACAAAGGACAAATACATCAAAAGTTGGATACAATATCAGAGTTCTTAGAAATTTTTCATTAAAATCTAGCAGGACTTTGGTCTCATGAAGCAAAATAAGGGGTGGGAAGAATCTGGTTCTCAAATGGGATAATATATTAAATTGCAATGCCATTTCATACTCCTGTCTTATCAATAATTCACTTTCCCACCTATTGACCCACACAATACCATCCACTCATCCTTGGTCAGAGAGAACCACAGAGGGTAAGAGTCATTCTCATTTGACCACCTGGTCCCAAGTATGTTTAGGATGCTAGGGCCCACGTCATTCAGACCCTGACTGCTCCTCGAGCTAAGCTCTCCAAACAGAGCTGCAATGGCGACAGCTCCCCAAGCATGTGTACCCTGTCGGGTCAGGTGCCACTGAACCCCAGCACAGATTCCAAGAGAGCAAGCTCTGTGAAGTCCCTCTGCACATGGCATTTTCTGTGCAAATCTCAGGTAGCATTTCCCTTAAGGCACTGCAGGTTGCTCTAAGTAAAAGAGGTAAGCACTTATTAGGATTCTGCACGTGCGTGCCCAGAGCTGCATCCCACATACCTCGGTGTTGTCTTTGCATCGCTAGCACACACACCATGTATCTACATCTGACGAGGGACACCCAACCACTTCAGGTAACTGCGTTTCCAGAGAAGTTGATATTGAAATGGGGAGGGCTTGGCCTTGCCCCTTGCCTTCCTCCAAAAGTAGATAAAAATCTAGCATTCTTGCTTAAAAAAAAAAATCAGTCTGGAAAGTTTTGCCTCAAACTATCTGACTGTTTTCTCCCTAACCAAGAACTCTTAAGTTTTTACCATGTTCCTTTGTTTGCAATATGTGCTTCATTATCTTATTTAATCATGGATTATCTTTCCACTTAATTAAACTCACTTTTCACTTTGAAACTTTGTATTAAAAAGAAAAATATAGATGTCATGTAGAATTATTTTACTAATCTATTATATCAATCAAATAATTGCTCCTTGCCCCCAGGTAGTAAAAGATGAGACACTGTTGATCAAAATCTCTCTCATATCTTTCTTTAAATTCCAGATTTTTTAAAGCCAAGTAAGTATAAAAGACCCAGATTGCGACATTGCTGAAAAAAATCTTCCAAAATCAATGTCAGACACTTGGATTTCTGATGAATTACAAGAAAAGGTCCACCAAAAGGAATGTAGGCTTATATAAGGGAGGCAAAACACTGTGTTCTTCCTTTACTTTCAACTCAGTTATATCTTCATGTTCCTTTGTTGGATAATATATGGAAGGAATTTCCTTGCGAATCTGATCACATCCCTGACAGAAAGGCCTCTTCGGTCCACTGACGAATTCTAGTTTAATTAGTTAAAATGGTTAAAATGAAGATGGTTAATATTCAAGACCATCTCTAACTCAAGATTGATTTCATAATAAGTCTTAAAATATTTAGAAATAACAAAGGACTACTTCAGATTCTTCAGAGGGCATATAGAAAGAGAAAAAAACACGAAAGCATGACCCTCAGAAAACACTGTCTTCTAGATTGATTGAGAGTTGAGTCCCAAAGAGCAAGGAGCCTTGGCCCTCAGATATAATGGAAAATGCCATGAGTGGGATTAAAATCCATTAACGACACTGAATGGGTCAAAAAACATAAGAACAATATCGAAGAACAAGTATCTGAATGCTACTCCCTTCTAAGGTGGGCTTCTCAATTTTCTCAATTTTCTGCTTCTGCTCACCAAAGTACATTGGAAACATCTGTGTACAGGACAGAGCCCCAAATCCTGGAGAAGTGGGTATTTCTGAAGGGTTCCAAGTTCTTGCACTGAAAACACATTCAGTAAGTCCCTAGGATAATCTGCACATTTTAGGAGTTGTGTCTTACCCATGCCCATGGCCTGCAGCTCTTCCCCTCATATTTCTCTACATTCGAAAAGTATTATTGACTAAACAAAGTGTGTTCTATGGAACCCAGATGCCCAAGGAAGAAAAGCTTTTCTCATAGAACAGTTCAGGATCCCCACTACTTGCAGATTTACAATGTACATTAATCAAAACTGTGGTGGAAATCGCAGTGGATAGAAGAGCTGCTCTGTCTGGGTCTCTGTCTAGCTGGCCGTGCGGTCAGGGCAAGTCTGCACAGCTCTGGAGGGCTCAGCTCTCTCATCTCTGACATGATGGTATTTTCTCAACTACCTTCACAACTGCCTCCAGACATCCTGACTGCGGGACTCTGGAGCAGACATTTCAGGCTTCCCGCCCAGATCCACTTCTTCCTTCCTCCTTGTAAACCCCTATTTGGATCAGAGAGCTCCCCTCTGGCAGGCACCGCACAGGCCTCAGGGGCCACTGAGCTCCATTTAGCTGAACTAAGCCTAGACTAACCATATCTTGCTTGTGATTAGCTGGCAGCCTGGGTGAAGACCATCTTCTCTTCTTGGAAGTTTTCTAGTAGTATCCCTCCAACTGCTCCTTTGGACATCGGGTGGGCTCTATGGCACAGCGAGAGGACAGATGGGAGGTGAGAGTTGAAAGAACTGCAGAGAACAGAGCTAGAACCGTTGGCTTAAGTCCACTCTGAAACTTGCTCTTCCTCTGGACTTCAGTTGTGTAAGCCAATACACTTAGTTATGACAATGTGATTGGGACTGTCGGTCACAGTTGAAGTCACCCTGATGGATACGGCGTTCTATAAAAGCTACACTCCTTGGGGACCCTCACCAACCTTATCAGAATCTGTCTCTAGGACCTACTTACCCTGTGTTGCTTATCCTCTTTTGAATAATGTTTGCACTGGATTTCGTTTTTAATCTTTAGCCAGTGTGGATGGGCTCACCGTACCCTTTACTTTGCCTTGCTTCTTCCTGCCTCAGGGGCCTGGACATCCTGCTTGTGAGAAAGAGGCCCTGGGTTTCCCAGAGTTCCCACTCACCCCAGCCTCCCAGGACCATTGCCAGCAGAGCAGCTCTGCCTCGCCTCAGTGGCCCTCACGTACTCCCAGTCCCTCAGCTGAGACCTTTTTCCCTAGACCAAAAAAGTACAAGTACAGAGGTTTTTAGAAGTTGTGCACGGCTCTCAGCTTATGCCTTATTGTTCCTTAAATGATGCCCTCAGAGGACCAGTATCTGAATCACCAGTCTCATGATCAGTCGCTTGTTAGAAATGCAGGTTCCCAGACTTGCTGAGAAGGACTCCTTGGTTCACAGCCTAGCCCATGGTTATCTCAGTTCTGCATTACCCCCAAAACAGCTCAGGTTCCAGCCTCGGCATCTGATGAAACAGAGGTCACAGCACTGAGAGCAGGGGTGCAGAGAAGGAATTAGGAGTTAAAGGGAGAACCCAGAAGTGTAATGGAAAGGTGCTGGATGGTTTCGGATGCAGAGTGGGACTACGCCTGAAGGCAGATGTAAATTACGACGCCATTTGCCTCCCAGCTCCCGTGACTTTTACCTTCGGGCATGCTCTACTAGCTTTTGCTTCTGGCATGATTCGCATCCAGATAGAGCCAGCATCGCGATGTACCCCTCCACAAATCGTAGAGTTGATGACAAAGAACTAGGTGAAGAATCAAATGTCCAAGACCAAAAGGTCAAAGCGAAGTTTTATAAAATGGCAATCTTCATGTCACAAAAGTTTTGCATGAGAGTTATTACTTTCACAAATGTGAAATGTATTTCCCAAGTCCGTGCCAGTTCATAGTGCTCGTTTCATGCTTTGTGTGGCTTTATAAGTTCTTTCCCAGTGAAAAAGAGAAAACTTCCTTCCCTTTTCTTATGAAATACTGAAATACATTTTACACAGTGACTGGCACACAGAATGCAGATTGTGTGAGGAATGATCCCTCTGACTTCCGGCTGCAAACTTCACTGAGAATTCGCTGTAGGAAGACTTTTAGACGCAGCTGGAAAAAAAAAGTGTTCAGCACTATGTTTTCTTTTTCAGAAAATGATGGAAGGGAAATTGGAACTTATTCTAGAAACTGTTTATTCTGGAGTCTATTCAAAATAGATCTTTGACAGTTCATTCTCTCAGACTCTCCACCTCAGGATTAATCCCCTTTTCTCCTTCATAACAAACCTACATCCTCTTCCCTGTCCCTACTACTCCAATTCTCATTGGATTTTCTTTGTTTTAGATTTTTTTAAGGGGCGGTTTGTCTGGGTGGCTCAGTTAGTTAAGTGTCTGTCTTTGGCTCAGGTCATCAGTCCAGGGTCCTGGGCTGGAGCCCCACATCGGGCTCCCTGCTCCATGGGGAGCCTGCTTCTCCCTCTCCCTCTGCTTGCTGTTCTGCCTGCTTATATACTCTCTCTGTGTCAAATAAATAAATAAAATCTTAGAAAAAAAAAAAAAGAAAGAAAGAGAGAGGGAGGGAGGAATCAGTGGGGTGGGGTGTGGGCAGAGGGAAAGAATCTCAAGCAACCTCCCACTAGGCACCGAGTCCTATACAGGGGTTCGATCTCATGACCCTGAGATCATGACCTGAGCTGAAATCAAGAGTTGGTGGTTAACCAACTGAACCACCCAGGGGCCCCCTCATCGGATATTTTGATACCAAACTATGTTTCATTTTCTTGCTCAGTGGGGGCAAATCAGTCTGAGGTCTGGGACACTTGGCCACCATTCCGGAGCCCTATGCATAGTATAAAAAATTCATGTAATGGTTCTGATGCTGGACTCATTTCTTAGATTCTAGTTTTTAAATTACATTGGAAACACCAGAGTTTATTTTTAATACACAGGGCTTTCATGTTAGAACTCAAAATTCAGGTGTTAACATCTGGGCCTTCTGATCACCAATGTCACTCCCATCTCTGTTCTCTAGTTTAGTAGTTCCCAAAGTGGCTGTGTATCAGAATCACTGGAGAAGTCTGTTCAAAATAGATATTCTGACACAAGTCTAACATAAAATATCTGATTTTATTTCTTTCTTTTCTTCCTCTCCTCTCCTCTGCTCTCCTTTCCTTCTTTCCCTTCCTTCTTTCTTCCTTCCCTTCCTTCCCTTTCCTTTTCTTTCCTGCCTTTCCTTCCTTCTTTCTTTTTTGGGCAAGCTCCCTCAGTGAATCTCATGCAACCACCCAAGGACCCATTTATTGAAGATATTTGGGAAGCACTTCTCTGGCCCTAGTAGTTCTTGTGTGTGCATCAGAAACACCTGTAGTCCTTATTAAAATACATATCGAACACTCAGAGTTTCTGATTCAATAGATCTGAGATGGAGTTTGAGAGCTGTGCATTTCTAACAAGAGTCCAAGTGATGCCAATGGAGGTCTGGGGACCACACCTGGAGAACCACAACTCTAACCAGGTTACTTGTACATATGTTTATTGGTCATTAGGCTTTTTATTACATAGCCAAGGACTGGGCTTCAGAGGAAGGAATTATCCTTTCAGATCAAGGATAACACACCCAGCCAAACATCATAATCACACAGGAGCTTTTATTTCCTTTAATTTAACATTCAATTATTGGGATTAGGCTTATGCTTCACCCCAGACCTACTGAATCAACACTCCAGGATACCCTGCTAATTTGTATTGTTTTGAAGTTATTCAGAAGGTTCTGATTACAATGATTTGAAAACACAGTCTTTAGACAAAGCCAAACCTATACTAAAAATCATCTGAAATTACATTTTAATGGGGTACCCCACATTTTCAGTTGTGCATCTGGCACCCCTACTCAGCTGAGTTTGTGAACAATTTATTTCCTCTGTGTGTTCCCTCTTTTGCTTAACACAGTCCTATTTTAAATGCTTAAGGGGTGGTGGTTAGGAGTGAAAGCCAGGCAAACATGATACACAGGGTGACGAAGAGAAAATTAAGATGTTTCCTCAGGAAAGAAACACACACACACAGACACACACACACACACACACACACACACACACGCACACGCACATGCACACAGAGGAACCTTCATTAATCTAGACAGCAGAAACAAAATCAGAAAGAAAAAAAAACTACTGTCTGCTAATGGTTTTTACCAGACGATTTGTCAATTATACAGTCAAAAGAAACCCTGGGGAATAAAAAGACACCAAAGATGCTATTAAAATGTTCCAAGTGAAGCCATATATAATTAATTTCAAACAAGCATAAGCTATGAAAACTCAAATACTTCAAGGTGCTGAGTGAAAGGAGGGATAAATCTACACCAACCTTCAAAACTGTTGCTTCCAGGTGAGTCCAAGATTAAGCCAGACAGGGAGATAATGATGTCTGCTCCCTCCCTGTTTTATTGGAAGCTAAAGAGCCTTAAGAGGAGATGCTCCCAGGGCATCAAGGAAGAGAAGAAGCAAACATACAGCCCAGCACCTGACATCAGCACGTAACAACTAAGATACTGAATCAAATGAGTGAAACAAAATCAAAACAGAGAAGAAAAATTCACTGATGCAGAAGACAAAGAATATAAAGGAAGTTATTTGGCAAATCATCACACAGCCTGAACAACCACCATTAGTACCAGGGTCCCTCCAAAGCAAGCAGGTTTCTCTTGATCTTGTTCTGCCATTTCATAAGTTAGGCATCAGCAAACTTCTACTGTAAAGGACAAGATAATGAATCTTTTAGACTTTGTAGACCATACACTCTCTGTTGCATCTACTCATTCTTGCTGGTGAGCATGCAACCATAGACACTTTGTAAATGAAGACATGACTATCTTCCAATAAAACTTTATTTGCAAAACTACATTGTTGCCATGGACTGAACGCTCATGTCCCTTCAAAATTCATATGTTGAAACTTCAGTTCCCAATTTTATGGTATTTGGATGTGTGGCCTTTGGGAGTTAATGATATCACAAAGGTGGAGTCCTCGTGAACGGGACCAGAGCCCTTATGGGAGTGAAGAGACCAGTCTCTCTCTGCCCTGTATGAATGTAAGTAGACCGTGGTCTCCAAACCAGGAGGAGAGCCCTCACCAGATCTCTGATCTACCGGCACCTTAATCTTGGACTTCTCAACCCCCAACCTGTAAGGATGTTTTTAAGCCCCATAATCAACAGTGTATTTGTTATAGAAATCCAACAAACTAAAAGAGATAGGACATATTTGTCCTGACTCCCACCATCGGTGAGCCCACGTAGCAAGGAGAGCATCATTAATGGGTTCTATGGAGCGCTCAATGTTTTAGTGGTGGATGCTCAGTAAAAACCCAAAGTTAAAAGCCAAAAAACTCCCTTAACTCATCACCATACATACAAGGGTAGTGTTTGAAGGTCATCCCAACTGTAAAGGCAGGAACTCAGGATTCTGGAAACAGAAGAAGTTGCTGAGACTGTTTAAAAAGGGAAATATGAGACAAAGGGGCCAAACATTTTAGCAAGTTTTTAGAAAGTTTCTCTTGGTAGCCCTGACATTCACAGAAAAGCTGACCTTGACCGTATGGCAATTTCTTTGAAGTGAAGCTGTTACTGGGAAGGGGCAACATAGGAGGAGGTGTTATCCTTCTGCATTAGGAAGGCTTCCTGACCTTCGCAATTCACTAACTCGCATTTAACATCCCAAAAAGTGTCCTTTCTGAAAAAGAACAAGCTAGGTCCCTTTGTCATGGAAGTTTATAATTTAAGCCAGAATATCTCACCCATGGTGCATGGAAACATAACTTCAGTGACCTCCTTTACAACACTGGTAAATGTTTTATCTGAGGTCGCCAGGTCAGTCAAGAAACACACAAGTGCGCATTCCACATTGTATAATTTAAAAGCCTTTATTTCCCCCCACATGAGCAAATGGGTTTCATATTAGTTCAACTGGAAGTTTTCCTTTAGCTAGTTGCTTTTCTCATTGACTATGTCGTTGGTAGGGAAATTGCTTTCTCATGGGGGAAGGGTAAAATTTCACAGAGACACTCTGAGCTAGTCACACAGCAATGAGAGGGTCTGAGCCAGCAGCTTCCGAAAGGGTCTTGAGGTTGAGGAATCCCTTCAGCTAACGGCCTGGGACACAGTCTTACCGCCACCCACCTGCTACAGATGCTGGCAGGCTCCTCCCGGAGCAAGTGACAAAATGCAACTCCTCTGGCCAGGAAGCCTGGATGCTAGATGATCCCCTCAGTTCCCGCCACATCCCCTTCCTCAATGCCCTGGCCTGATGCAGGAGTGTTTTAGCTCAGCAAACAACTGGCTTCCGCTTTGGGGTCCAAGGTGCACTCTTCCAGTGCGAGACTTGTCTTCACTCAAATGTTCAGTGTTCATGCAGTTTTTGACCTGTGCTTTGAGGGGGGTGTGGTTTCTGCTCTCCTAGGAACAGTGGCTCCGTATTAACAGAAGTGCAAAGACCCAGGCAAGCGCTGGTAAGGAGAGCATGGGGGTGCTGCCGCCAGATGTTCTCTGTGCGTGCATCACGGCGAAGACCGCATTCGTGTGGTTGGTGGGTAACTCTACATTACAGATCATGCCTTCACAGCAGGACCGACACTCCTGTCACAAAAACAAGAGGAGAGGGGAAAGAGAGTGAGTAATGGGAAGGAGAGGGAAGGGTGAAGCAGAGAGCGACCAAAGCAAGCTTGGAGAGAATTAGAGCTAACAAACTCATCCAGTCTATGAGACACTCTGGCCCCCTTGAGTACCGTCCCCCCCGACTGATCCAGAAATAAGGACCATCATGAGAGTCTTTTCATTTAACGGTGATTTATCTGCAGTGACCCAGGCATAAGCAAGTTGGAAAGAAGATGAAGGGAAATTGAATAAGACTGCCTGACTGAGTCAACAAATCTTCTAAGGTCTGTAAGGAAACACACTGAAACAAAAATGAAAGCTAGGAACCTTTTGGATTGGTCATTGATTTTCCTTCTCGGTACTACTTGTTAGGGGATAATAATGGCTCTCTATTGTCTACAGGAACACCTGATTCCTATCATTACAGCAACAACGGCTTGCTAATTATGGCTGCTGGGTGGTGAAAAGGCTTGCTCCCTCACAGGACAAGATGCTTTTCAGGGAAAGCAATCCCCAGTCATAAGACCGGGAATGAGGTTTCAACCTGATGAACCTAACTAGCCATCCGTAGAGGTTTCCAGGCTGGCAAGCTGAGAAAAAGGCAGCGATTCGGAAGTATCTTTATCCTTTATCGGCAGCTTTCAATTGCGGCTGCATATGAGAATCTCCCTGGGGAGCTTTAAAAAGGAAAGATGCTGATGCCCAAGACCCCACCCTGAAGTTCTGTTTCGGCTGATCTGGGATGTTCCCCCTCCCACCCACGACCTAGCTGTGAAGGTTCCGTGGGCGACTCTCCAAAGAGCCAAGGCTGAAAGCCACTGGTGCCAGAACCATCTTCTGTACACAGAAACTAAATCAAGTTCTAAACGCTCATGAAATTAACACACTTTTCAAGTAATTTTTTTCACAAACATTTCAGAGTTCTTGGCATACGAAAGAGGAAAATTGCTCATTTAGAACGAGAAAATCGAGATTGGGTGATGTAAAAATCTATCTATAGTTCATCCTAGTAAACAGATGGATTCTTTCAGACTCTCACTTCCTCATCCAAGCAGAAGTAGGGGGTAAGACCAGGACTCCTTAGTAAACTGTGGCCCCGTTTCCCTCTCTCCGCCTTCCAGTGTCCCTGGGCAGTATGCTTGGTGATACCTGGCCACAAGCAAAATACATGAGCCGGACTCCGGATGTTTGTTCTCTCACGGATGGTTTGCTCTCGGGCTCCCAGAGCAGACTTCAATCTACCCAAAGCCGAGGTCTAGGGTGTAGCTGTGTGGTCTGGGAATTATTAGTTGTTTTTTGTGACATTGTTTTTCCGTGAAGGACAGAGAGTTATCAACTTCTCTGTGGTCTCTGTTGCATCACTGTCAGGGAGTCTTTCCCCAAAGAGTAAACACGCACACTGTCTCACTTACCTCTCCTGCCTCTCCATTATGTATAACTAACCATCAGTAACAAAAAACCTCAGGACAGTAACTTTACACACACAACTCCTTACTGTATGTTCAGAATCTCGGCTGTGGTGGCAGCCAACAAAATGACATTCACTTCTGGAGGCACATTTTTTGGTGATGGATGTACTTCTTCCATGACTGGTAAAGCGGTGAACCGTCAGGCAGTACTGTGTATCTAGGCAAGAAGAAAAAAAGCCACCTCATGTTCCACATTGCAAAAGGGAGACTCAACAATCACTTCGGAAAGGACTCAACTTCAGGACGATCCCAGGTTTCCAGGCAAGAGGCTTTTATTTTTTAAGATTTTATTTATTTATTTGAGAAAGAGAGAGAGTGAGAGAGAGCATGAGAGGGGAGAAGGTTAGAGGGAGAAGCAGACTCCCTACAGAGCTGGGAGCCTTATGCGGGACTGGATCCCGGGACTCTAGGATCATGACCACAGCCAAAGGCAGTTGCTTAACCAACTGAGTCACTCAGGAGCCCCAGGCAAGAGGTTTACTGGCAGGACTGGACATGTAGGCTTTGGTGCATGCTAAAGCTGACCTTAGGTCTGCTGTTTCATATCAGAGTACCTCTCTCTCTCTCTCTCTCTCTCTCTCTCTCACCCCTGCTATGAAACACAGGTTTCTAGGACTCTATGAAACAAAAGGTGTAAATGCAACGAGCTAGAGCACTTTGGTGTATTATTCAGCATTTGCTTCTTGTCTACTAAGAGGCGTGTGGTGAAATGTAAAGCAGGTGCTTCAAAGCATACATCCAGACCAGCTTCCTGATGCACCCAGTTCTTACCCACGCTCTAATCCCGCCAGCACGTTTGACTTTTCCTGAGTATTCCCATTTTTCTCCTCTTTCTTAACTCTTACTCTCTCTGTCCCCTCCCTGCCATGCAGCTAGTTCATTTCTACAACTTTCCTTATGGCTTTAAGCACTCAGGTCTTACTACTTTTACAGAAAGTGATTTCACTCACTATCCAGGGACCCTCCGCTTCAGTTTTGCATCTCTCTGTAGTGATCTCCGGCCAGTGCAACACTCCTTAGTTTATTGAGAATGGACTACAGCAGCAATGTTATAAGACGGGGGAACTTGTTTAATACGGAGAACACCTAGCTTCACAGAATGGCCTCGGTCACAGATGAGCCCCGTTATGTCCGTCAAGCTCACTCACTTTTAAATAAAAAGTATGCTGACATTTGATAGGGTTGTTGTAAATGTCAAATAATATTAACACCTACCGAGTGGGTACCACCAGCTAGACACCCTAGCACGTGTTTGCCCAGTCAATCCTTACAACAAGCCTTAAGACAAGTTTTAAGATCTTGCCATTTTACAGATCTTGCCCACTGTTACATTATGTAGAAGGTGGTGGAAGGTCGGATTCTAACCTGGGCAGCTTTCTAGGGTTTGTCCTCCTCACCAGAACACTATTCTGCCTCTCAGCATACTTAAACCAGATGATGGCGTAGGGCTCTCGACACGAGTAGCTGACTTCCGCATTCGGAAGGAAAAGGAATGACTATAATGTTTTGGAAAGGCATTTCAACTTAGACTTCAAACAAAGGAGAGCTGAAAACCGGTAGCTGTGTGTGTTCATATAAAACATCACCCGTGCTAAAGCAGCCCTGGAAAGTCAGAACAGAAGCTAGGGTAAATAAAACAAGAAATGCCGTTCTTGTCATATCCTGTTGCACAGAGAACTGCTTTTAACAGCACTGATAGACCATAGAAGGAAAACTCGAAGGTGAAAAGGAAACCTGAGATGACAACGAACAATAGCTGTGGGCCTGATCGCTCCAAGAAATGGTGGACTATCGTTCCCCTAAATAATGGCAAGTTGTACGAAATTATACCCGCGGTTAGAATTCTGGATGGTTAGTATCTCTGGGGCTTGACTGGAGAACAGTCAAGAATGTACCATCATGCACACTGGAATGTGGGGTTATTCCATGGCGAGCTCTTTAAGAGGCAGGTGTTTGGGGTGAACCTGGAAGAGCCCACTCTTTCCCATCTCTGACATTTTCTTGATGGTGGAAAGCTGCAGCATTCCTCTTTTGTTCATGTGTTTCAACAGAGATGAAACTCTAAAACCCCAAATATCCATGCATGTTCCCATTAAAAATGGCTTTGATTAATAAATGACAATTTGGAGTGTTATGCACAGACCTAGGGGGAACAGTGTTTTTATATAATTTAAAATAAAATGGTCCATAAAGATGAAGCACAAGAAGCTGGGCATCAATGCCCCAATTTACTACTGTCTTAATCCTTACCACAGAGTGTTTCAGGGGAACTTAAAGCAAATAGCAAAAGAACGATATCCAGCTTCTGAAGTAAGGTAATAAAGCAAGCATCAGCCAGCCTTGAAAACTGTGAAATAACTAAGATATAGTTCTTTTTTTTTTTTTAATTTATTTGACAGAGAGAGAGAGATCACAAGTAGGCAGAGAGGCAGACAGAGAGAGAGGAGAAAGCAGGCTCCCCAATTCCAGGACCCGGGGATCATGACCTGAGCCGAAGGCAGAGGCTTTAACCCACTGAGCCACCCAGGCACCCGTAAGATAAAATTTCTGTGCAAAATGTAGAAACAAATCTCCAAATGCATAACATATGTACCTGTAATCATAAGCACATACACAATTAAGGGTCACTCTATAGAAACATAAAAGAACCTCAAGAAAAAATTACAATAATTATTTTTGAAAAGAAATCATGACAAATACTGTCCAAGTAGATGTCACAACCATTTGTGCTAATTTACAGCATCAGATTACCAGGCCCCACAGAGGTCTGTAATGTGGACTATTTATTAGTGCCACACACTGGCTTTCCGAAGAAGTAAGGCTATTTTGCTGCTTTATAGAATATGATACAGAAGTTTCTGAAAGAGTTATGATAATAGTAGACCAAAACTAGTAATCTTTAACTCTGGAAGAGATTGCCAGTTTGTTGGTTGGCCTTTCTTGGCCTTTAGGACTGAAAAACCTAAAAACAGTACATCCTAAAAATCTGCATAGCCTGATCTTTTTAGAGCTCTAAGTAGAGCTTTCCAGTTCCAAATTCCCCATCAGCCCATCCTGTCTGCTTTACTGCCAAGTTTGTATATATTAAACCATTAAACTTCTTGTCCCTCGACTCCTACCACCTTATTCCCAGTTGTCATCTTCTCTTGCCTGAAGACAATGAAAGACCACACCTGGTGTCCCCTTCTACTCTTGTCCCCAACCACCCACTCTCCACATAACAGCAGAGCAGTATTTTAGAACACAAATAGCATCCTGTACTTCCCTAGCATACTACCCCCTCCTGCCTTCCCATCACATTTATAATGAAATCCAAATTCGACCAGAAAAAGAAGATCCTGTGTGCCCCGGTCCTTATTTCCATGATACCCCTTCTTTATCTCCCATTAAGCTTCACTGGCCAGTCTTCTTCCTGTTGCCCAACTCTTGACTCTTGCAGACTTTGTATTTGGGGTTCCCTGTTCCTGGCATGTTCTTTCTAAGGATCTCCACATGGCTGCCTTGTTTTGGTCAGTCAGGTCTTTCTTAGTTCTTCAGAGATTTTCCTGACTACCTAATCAAACACATGCATTCATTCTACCAACAAATACTTACTGAGTGCTTAGTATGGGCCAGCCAACTGGACTGGGCACTAGGGATGTATCAGTGAACTAAGCAGACTAAGAAGATATTCAAATGTCTGCCATATGAATGAGTTACCAAAGCATCAATGTATCGCAAGAGTATAAAAACCTTTCTTTGCTTTAGCCAGTATGTATGACTTTTCTAGGGGTATCATGAAGCATTTCTGAAATTCCTAGAAAGCCTTAGACAATATTGTGGTTTATTTGTTCTTCCTGATAAACACTATTTAAGAAATTCTCCTTGGAGACACACACATCGACAAGTTGAGGGTATGCCATCCGTTTCCAAATACTCTCAGAATAGTGTGATATCTGCATAGTCTCCTAAAAGAAATCTCTGATTTATACAGAAAATCATCAGCCTGTTGATATGCTAATCCCATTATATATGGCATGTCTGCTGAGGGCCAGTGAAGAGAGACCTAAATGAGGTAAGATCACAAGAGCATCTCCCAAACTCAGCACACTTACTTTGCGGACACCATTTGTCTTCTGCCCATCGATTGCAGTTATAATTATCTCCTGCATTTTCACAGGTAAAACACTTGAAGCTGTTTGGAAATGGCGTAGCTTTAAAGAAAATGCACAGCGAAACAGAAAGGTTATAAAGGGGGAACTTTAAAACATCAAAGATGGCACAAATTAGCAACTTTTGTTAGATCAAACAAAACATATGAGCCATCATCCTGAGAACTGCTGCTGTGAGCGAGCAGGCTCTAACTGCCAGACCGCACGACATGTTCTTTATTCCCTTTTCTTTAAATACCTGTCTACTTATCTACTACAGAGTAATGAAAATGATTCCACAAGCTACTTTGAAATATCTTTCCATTACAATTTATAATTTTGGAATAAGTGCAAATTGAGAGATTAGGCAGGGATGGGAATAGTTTCGGAACCGATAACTTGAGAAGAACTCAAGTCAGATTAACATGAGCTTGAATTCTACTCTTCCCACCAAGTAGCTGTGTGATTTTTAGTTTCCAAGAAATAATATTTACAGTCATACCAACAATGAAGATCCCCATGACATGCAGAGGAATCCTGAAGATTAAATAGGAAGTTGCACTAAAAATATCTAGTAGAGGCCCTGGCCCTCCTTCAAGTCATGCTAGTTTCCATCCACAATATGTCAATTATCACAGCATTAGACCTCAGTCAGGAGGTCTTTTAATATAAGGATGGTAGTAATTCTCAGGCTCTTATGTTCAGGACAGTATTTCAGAAAGCAGGACATATGACTGCTGGGCAGTTGAAAGCAACTAAAACGTCCTTCTAGTCTGTATGCTTTTTTCCCCCCTATCTTGTGTCTTGTTGTTTTAATAGGCAAGAAGTCAAAAATACAATAAATTTGACATTTCTTTACAAGCCATGATATAGGGCCTTGTGTAAAACTTTCAATTCTTCCATTTCTGGAGAATAAAACAGATAAAGATCAAGGAAAACCTGAAACCATCCTAGTAACATGACCACACTTTGGTCAAATATTTTCTTCTTTTTTCATTTTTTTTAAAAGATGTTTTCTTCTCATCAAAAGATTATATTAGACTTAAAAAGTTGAAAGTGTATAATTTAGATTTGATGAAAACTGTACCTGTGCCATGTCATTAATAATGTAACAGAATGATAATATAATCATTACCAATTTAGAAATGTGTAATAAATGATAGTTCAAGGTATGTCTGGGTGTGTGTGTGTGTGTGTGTATGTGAGAGAGAGAGAGAGAAAGAGATACACACATGCACACACAATGTCCTAAATAATAAAAAAAGCACAAAGGAAAGAATAATAATGATACAAGCTTCATTTAGAAGTAGTATAGGGGCATCTGGGTGGCTCAGTCGGTTAGGTGTCTGACTCTTCATTTCAGTTGAGGCCATAATCTCAGGGTCATGGGATCAAGCCCTGCTCATTGGGGAGTCCACTTGAGATTCTCTACTTCTCCCTCTCTCTGCACCTCTCCCTGCCTGCATGCACACTCTCTCTCCCTCTAAAATAAATAAATAAATAAATCTTTTTTTAAAAAAAGTGTAGTAGTATAAATACAGCAGTTCTTAAACCTGGCTCTGCGTCAATAGTATCAGGAAAGCTTTTTTAAAAAGAAGAAGGGGGCAGAGAGAGAAAAAGAAAAAAATTATCTGTATCCCATCCTTCTGACTACTGAACCTCTGCAGAAGGGACCAAGGAATATGTAGTTTTAAAGTCTTTTACCATGACTCTGCTACTCGTCCAGGCGTGGGACCCACAGGCATTGGTATTTCTACCAAACACATTACCCATAACGGTCTTTCTCTAATAAAGCACATCAGAGACATTTTACTTGTTTGAAGAGAAAGGAAGAGAGAAGATATCTATATATAAGGACATATACGTATGTAAGGTGCAGAATCTGCTTGAGATTCTCTCTCCCCTCTCCCTCTTCCCATTTGCATGTTCTCCCTCTGAAATAAAGAAAATCTTTAAAATATACATATGTATTTATTTTATCCTATAGATGATAATCATTGATACTTGATTTTTAAAAGTAATTAGTGGGAAAGTTTTCTTTCTATTGCTGACTGTGCATTATTAGTGAAAATCCAAGTAGTATTTCCCTCTAAATTTCAAACAAGCTAATCTGTTCCAAAATTGGTAATGACCATTTGAAAGAATGCATCATTTATGGACAAACTCTACCTAGAGCCAATATCTTCCTCCAAGGAAGAGATTAAGAAAGAACACTGAATTTTCTCTGCTAAGCCACTCATAGGAACAATGTTCAAGAAATTATTTTAAAACAAGAACCCCTTGGAGACTTCGGCAAAAAGCCAAACCATTTTAAAGAAATGGGGCAAACTTCTGTCACCGTGAATTAGCCCTCCCTCCACAGATGCAGTGAAGACTTTCTGGTTTCTTCTAGGTATAAACCAAATGTTTCAGAGCTGGCAAGGTTATGCTAGGTGGAAAGAGGGACTTTGAATGGTCACCCTGACCCCACCGTCGTGAACTATGACTCAACCCGTACTCACGGTCCACTGGAGGCCTCACATTGTAGAAGTTGATGTTCTTGCCCCGTGCCCAGCTCTCTGACAAGATAAAGATCTGGACAACAGCCACAGCCAGAGCATGACGGAGGGGCAGCATTCTGACCTTGGCTGTGGGAAATCCCAGACTCACATATCTGCAATGAAGAGAGAGACTGGTCACGTTTATCTGCATTTTGTGTATCAGTAGGAGAATGTTTTGCTTCCCTTTGGAAAACCTGATTATTCAAATATATTCCACCATCTGCTTGTTCTCTAGGGCCCATACCTGTGAGTAAACGGCATTCTTCCCACACAGGTGAAAGGTGCTTTTTTCTTGTTTTAAAAAGATTTTATTTACTTATTTGTTAGAGAGATACAAGCAGGGGGAGCAGGAGAGGGAGACGCAGGCTTCCCGCTGAGCAGGGAGCCTGATGCAGGGATCCCCTAATCCTGGGATCAGGACCTGAGGCGAAGGCAGATGCCTGACATTCTGAGCCCCCCAGGCGCCCCAAACACAGGTAAAAGTTAAGGGAAGACTGCCTTCTACTGGTCAGGCCTTGCCACTAGCCAGCCAAGCTGGGGCAGGACACCCAAAGGCCCTGCAGGCTCTGGTGAAAGCAGGAGCAGCGGGGGCGTGGCTGCACCCCATTCCCTCACTGCCTGAGGCCAGCCAGGGTGCGTTGTGCTGAATCACCCAATCTCTTAATGACCAGGGTTCAGAACAAGGTCACCGGAAGTTACACCAAGCCGCCTTTCTGTCAGTGCCGTTCCCTGAGTAAACACTCAAGTCTGAGAAATTCTGCAACGTTTTCATTTTTTTTTTTTAAAGATTTTATTTATTTGACAGAGAGAAACACAGAGAGGGAACACAAGCAGGGGGAGTGAGAGAGGGAGAATCCGGCTTCCCGCCGAGCAGGGAGCCGGATGTGGGGCTCGATCCCGGGACTCCGGGATCATGATCTGAGCTGAAGGCAGTCACCCAACCAACTGACCCAGGCGCCCCATCTGCAACGTTTTCAAAACCCGGAAGGAACTGCCAGAGTTCGAGCAGTGGGAAGCATGGTATGTAAAGGAACGATGAATTTGAGAACCAGAGTCTCTGCTGGAACCCAGAGCACACAGGCATGGAGAAGAGAAAGGAGGCACTGTGAGAACGCCATCCCCACCTATGCCTGTCATACCTGGTGCAAGAAGCTGCCAGGAGGTTCTAGAAGCAGCAGAATAAAAGTTCTTTGAAAAGCTGAAAACCGTATGATGTCCTAATCCTAACCCACAAATACTACTCACAGCTTCCAAACCCTTAAAGGAAGCAGGCTGTGCACCCAGTGAAACAATCGATGTCCACAGAGCACTGAGTAAGACGGTTCTTCTTAAGTCCCCAGAGGTTCTACCCTCTAGAAGCAACCTGGTAGTAAGAAGATTTTCAAGAAAGATGCTAAGAACCGATAGTGTCACCACACTATCAGAAATGTCAGCTTCTCTTTGGCAAGGGGGAGGTGTGGGCAGAGGAAAAGGATGCAGCTTGGAGTGCAAAGACTTGGGTTCAGGTATTTGCTCTGCTATTTATTAGCTGCCTGACCTTGGGCAAGCTCTTGAAGCTCTATTAACCTCAATTTCCTCATCTGTGAAGTGGCTTAATTACACCTGTTCAGCCCACACGGTGTAGTAATTGTAAGCGTCAGACTCACATAGGATTGTGTAGTAACAGCACTTGGAATACGAGTCTGTGAAAATGCTAGAATCTTACAGTTCAAGAGTATTGTCTGAACTCATTTTCTTCTTGCTGAATCAGCTGGTCTCCATAGGTTCAGGGAATTTTTCAAAGAAGAAAAGTGTGATCTCTGCACATATGAGCATAATCCTTCAAAAGAAGATTTTGAAGCCAGGGTACTAACGCATGGAATCTGGGGATTTTACCTCCCCTTCTTGTTTTGGGAGTAGATTAGTTTTGCGTGTGGAGCTAATAATGCCTATCTATGGAGATGGAACTGGATAGCAGACAAAATATAGCCCCACCACCCCCATCCCTACATATGGCTTCTGCCACTGAGAACTGAGTCCCTATGGAAGTACTCAGTGTAAAGGAAAACCTGCTAAGCTTCAAAAATCAATAGTGCTAAACTTTATACACTGTATTTCAGTTTAGGACAGAATGAGACCTATTGCTTCTATATATCTTCTATATATTTTTATATGAGATTACACACACACACACACACACACACACACACAAAATTCGTTTTAGAAACCAAAATTGACCTTCCAGAGTTAGATTTTGAAATCCTATTCTTGTGCTCTTTCTGAAGAAATCGACATTTCTTACAGCTAAACTGTATTATTCCTTACAGACAAGCCATTATACTGGTACAAATTCTGCTTCTCCTATTCATTTCTCTGAGTTGGACTGTTCCATATTCATTGTGAATCTGGAGCCCCGGAATGAAGACCCCTGCTTTACACCAGTGGAGAATCTGTGAGTAGGGGAGACTAATCCCTCAAAACCTCAAATTCACTGTGTTCCAACAGCCATCTGGAATGATGCCATGATTCTTAGAGTCCCTTTTCCATCACTAAGCAAAGAAGGTATATCGAGCAAGTTGCTTAAACTTCCCAAGCCTCAGTTTGCCCATCTCTAGAAAAGGCATAACAACAGTCCCTACCCAGGGTGTTGAAGCATGGACTAAATGATAACATGGGTATGACGCACTTGACCCTGTGCTGGGCACACGGGCACTTTCTATCCAGTAGTGAAGAGCATTAGCTCAAATACCTGTTCCCGAATATGGAGCCTCAGGCAAGTTCCTTAACCTCCCAGACAACAACTTTTGTATCTGTAAAATGGAGGTAATAACACTTACTTCATAAGGTTGTAGGAATTGCGAAGCCCTTGAACCATCTAATCAGCTATGTGTGCCCTCTTCTACTTCTCACTAGGTAAACATTCACTGTGATGAACAAATGTCCGAACAGGAATCACAGGGCAGAACCCCTGGTTTGCCTCATGTAATCTCTATGTGAGACAGAAGCCCATTCCTTCATTCAACGTGGCTTTACTGACATGTAGTACATAGAAAGATCCTGTTACTATTGGATCTCCGACAAAGTCTCTGCTCTCATGACGTCTGCATTTTAGGAGAAGATAGGCAATAAATATGGGAAAAACATAATTTCACATAATCCTAATTCTGAGATAAGTACAATAAAGAGATATGCTCGTGAATAGGAGGAGCTACTTTACCTGTATGGTGGGCCCAGGATGAGAAGAAAGCATCCAAACAAAAAAACAAGAGGAAAGATACCACAGTCCCAAGATAAGGAGGAGAGCGCCTGTTTGGGGAACTCAGAAAGTGGCCAGTGTGACCAGCGCGTTCTGGGCAGGGGGGCCCAGATCACTCAGGCGCCTACAGGTCATGGCAAATATTTGGGATCCTTAACAAAAACCAAGGAATTATTTGGTTTTAGAATTATCTAATTTTGAAAAAAAATGCTTTGTCTCTGTAGAGTGACAGGTCCCAAATCCTTAGCCTTATTTCTAACTCCCAGAATAAAGGGATGCCAATAACAGAGAATACAGAGGAATTTAGATTTCACCAAAAGTGTCTCTGAATAAAAGAGTGGATGGCAGATGACTTAAAAACAACTGAATGGGGGTGCCTGGGTGGCTCAGTTGGTTGAGCGACTGCCTTCGGCTCAGGTCATGATCTGGGAGACTCAGGATCAAGTCCCACATCGGGCTCCCTGCTGGGCGGGAAGCCTGCTTCTCCCTCTCTCACTCCCCCTGCTTGTGTTCCCTCTCTGGCTGTGTTTCTCTCTGTCAAATAAATAAAATCTTTTTTTAAAAAAAAATTAAAACAACTGAATGAACAGCACACCCAAGGATTAGATTCCTTTTTTGGTTTTTCTAGTCTTCAAAACAGCACTGTAGGGAAGGTGGTCTCATTACCATGACACAGGAGAGGTTCAGAGACCAGCATGCTGCCTGAAACACAGCATCCCCTCAGAACATTCCCACGGAGCTTCCTCTAGCCCGCTGTCCTTGAACAGTGGTGAAAAACAACTTTTGTTTTCAATGAAAACAGCATAGCCTTATTCTATTATTCTATCAAAATTCTCCAGAGCTGCAAAGGTTTTACCTGTCAAACGAGGAAAACACTAAATAAAAATGTCTCCTACTTTCCAGAGCCGGCTTTATAATTTGTTCCCCCATCCTGCTTTCCTCCTAAGTACCCAGATTCATCTCTATCTATTCTGCAGTGGATAGGTTTGCGTGAACATGACTGTTTTATCTTTCACAACCAAAAGACATTAGGATAATGAAAAAGCAAATGACCCACTATGGTATCTGAAAGTTGTTTTACATTTAGAATCATTTCACGGAGACTCTGAACTAAAAATCGCCGGCTGAGACTCTGCTGACTAGGCTCTCACTGCAGTCTTGTTTCCAGAATGAGGTTATAGCAGAGCTTGTATTTTGCTCTAGAAAACAAAAAAATCTTCGTTCTATTACTTTCTCCAGGACAATCACATACAGCAGAGTTATTCATAGGAGGAGGGGTGACCTGTAAGCTTCTTAGGACTATTTGCAAAATTTTGTGTCTACACATATTTCCCCACTGGGCTGAGTATCTCAAAGGAATCGGAGACCCAAATAATATTTAAGAATGGCTCCTTCCTGTTTTAGGATACAGCTATTATCATTTGGTTTCCTTTGACTTAGAGGTTTTTATGTGGTATATACTCCTCAAGTTCAAAGGTAGCCCAAAAAACATGCATCCCCAGACAGAGCACATTATTTTTATACTTTTTTCCCAGATGGTAGGCCTGGTCAGAAATCCCTCACCTACAGTGCTGGCCTTCCATTTGTTTTATGATTTTCTCTTTGGGAAGTATGATAATTCTTGCCTTCAGAACACAGTGTGATTCTTTGCCAAAAGATAGGGGTGCTTTCTACAAAGCACATTTGTAGGAATATCACAGGGATGGGCAACTCTTGGGCCTTCCTGGGAATGGCAGGTAGCCAGTACAAATTTACAAAACCCGCTTGAGCTTTTAGCCTATTACTACCCAGAGTAAAGGACCTACACGGCACTTGGTCCAGAAGCATGACTATGTCCCAGGTCTGAGTAGTCATCACCGTATCCTGTATGTAGCATTTTATGCATCCACAGAAAACATGCAAAGCTGATGGAAGCTTCAAGGAGCAGTGCATCCCTGACAGCATAAACACTTTGGGGGAGGGCACAAGACCTACGTTATTTTTAAATTCCCTAGGTTTAGGTTCAGTGCATGGTAAATACCCTATAAAGACCTTTTTGAATAGAACCAACATCTTAGCTATGACCTATAAGGAACACTACTCTTAGCAAGTAAGACAGAGATTGTGGGCAGTAAGGAGTTAGTGGGTGTCCAAAGATACAGAAATGGACTCGCAAGGAGATAGGAAAAAGAAGAGACCAGACAGATGCGGTAAATACTGGAACTTCCTGCACAGTTGCTGAAAATGAGTCAGCAAGCCAAGACTAACTCTGACTGCCAATAAAACAAATGAAATGGGGGTGCCTGGGTGGCTCAGTTGGTTAAGCGACTGCCTTCGGCTCAGGTCATGATCCCGGAGTCCCAGGATCGAGCCCCGCATCGGGCTCCCTACTCAGTGGGAAGCCTGCCTCTCCTTCTCTCACTCCCCCTGCTTATGTTCCCTCTCTAGCTTTGTTTCTCTCTGTCAAATAAATAAATAAAATCTTTAAAAAAATGAAATGGATAATTTAAAAGAGGCAGCTCTGCTAAGTCCAACACCCATCAACACTCACATTCACAACTTCCTGAAAGCATCGCTTATCCCATAGTAAGATACTTTAATGACAAAAGTTAATAGGCCTGGCTTCTCTTGTAAAAAGAATAGAAGGAAAAGTGGAAATTCAAAATGAGTGCTGAAATTTTAATCAGAAAGAATGCACTCAATGAAAACACTCCTCTCAAGAGGAGAAATTTGCCAGAAAACTTTACCATCCGCAACGAGGGTTATGTTACTTGTTTCCGGCTGCTCGGCCAGCTTGACCAATGGAAATACTCTGGTTCCCATTAAATTCAAGAACAGTGTTCATGGAACTTCCACCAGACTCGTGCTAGTTCCCTTCTCTGCAGAGCGACTGAGTTTTCAACTGCTAACCCTGGCTGGCCATCCAGAACCCTACTGCTAAGATGGCAGCTTCTACCTTCTCTAATTAGTATTCTATTTTGGGTACATGAAATGTTCTTTCTTCCCCCTAGTTTAAATATGAATTTCTTGGGGCACATGGATGACTCAGTCAGTTAAGTGTCTGCCTTCGGTTCAGGTCGTGATCCCAGGGTCCAGGGACCAAGCCCTGAGTTAGCTCCCTGCTCGGTGGGGACTGCTTCTCTCTCTCCTTCTGCCCCTCCCCACCCATGCTCACTTGTTTGCTCTTTCTCTCTCTCTCAAAAAAAATAAATGAAATCTTATAAAAATATATGATTTTCTTTAAAAATATTTAATATTTAATATCTTATAAAAATCTAGCCTTTCTATGTGCCTAGAGCAAAATACAGGAGAGAATTTAACCTTATGCCCAATCTATTATCTTCATCTGAAAATACAAAATTTCCATGGGTAACAACATTCGCTGAGGAAAAATAGGGTCATGACTCAACCTTTCATTACCAGCTTGTCCAAATCTTAAAAAGTAGTAGGACTACAGTCAAGCTTTTATACCAGGTACTCTGCTAAGCACTTAGAAAATAATTAATAACAGACATAATCCCAATATTCACGTATACTATTGGGACCAAAAACTCAATGTGAGATGTGTCTGCCAAGGGTTAATACAATCATTTTAAAAAGGAAGAAGAACAATGGACTTTAGGTTCAGAAAGGGCACCCAGAATAAAATTCTGGTTCTACATTTTTTTTTATGGGATAAGCACTTTTTAAAAGATTTTATTGAAATTCTAGTTAGTTAACATACAGTGTACTCTAAGTTTCAGGTGTACGATTTACTGATTCAACACTTCCATACAACACCCAGCCCTCATCACACCAAATGCCCTCCCTGATTCCCATCCTCTCACCCACCTCCCCTCTGGGGACCATGAGTCTGTCTTCTATAGTTAAGAGTCTGTTTCTTGGCTGCCTCTCTTTCCTCTCCTTTGTTCATTTGTTTCTTGAACTCCACATTTGAGTGGAATCATATGGTATCTGTCTTTCTCTGACTAACTGATTTCACATAGCATAATACCCTCTAGCTCCATCCACATCACTGCAAATGGCAAGATTACATTCTTTTTAATCGCTAATAGTCCATTGTAAATCTATAGCACATATTCTTTTTTTTAATTTTTTAATTTTATTTTTTCAGTGTTCCAAGATTCATTGTTTATGCCCCACACCCAGTGCTCCATGCAATACGTAGCCTTAATACCCACCACTAGGCTCACTCACTCCCACCCCCTTCCTTCCAAGACCCTCAGTTTGTTTCTGAGTCCAAAGTCTCTCATGTTTTGTCTCCCTCTCCGATTTACTCCACTTCCCATTTCCTTTCCTTCTCCTACTATCCTCCATATTACTCCTTATGCTCCATAATTAAGTGAGACCATATGATACTTGACTTTCTCTGCTTGGCTCATTTCACTCAGCATAGTGTCCTGTCGGTGTTGCTACAAAAGTTGAGTATTCATCCTTTCTGATGGAGGCGTAATATTCCATTGTATATATGGACCATACCTTCTTTATCCATTCATCTGTTGAAGGGTATCTTGGCTCTTTCCACAGTTTGGCGATTCATTGCTGCAATGGACACTGGGGTACATATGGCCCTTCTTTTCACTACTTCTCTATCTTTGGGGTAAATACCCAGTAGTGCAATTGCAGGGTCATAGGGTAGCTCTATTTTTAATTTTTTAAGGAATCTCCACACTGTTTTCCAAAGCGGCTGCACCAGCTTGCATTCCCACCAACAGTGTAAGAGGGTTCCCCTTTCTCCACAGCCCCTCCAACACTTGTTTCCTGTCCTGTTAATTTTGGCCATTCTGACTGGTGTAAGGTGGTATCTCAATGTGGTTTTGATTTGAATTTCCCTGATAGCTAGTGAAGACGAACATTTTTTCATGTGTCTGTTAGCCATTTGTATGTCTTCTATGGAGAAGTGCCTCTTCATGCCCTCTGCCCATTTTTTGATGTATAGCACATCTTCTTTATCCATTTATCAGCTTATGGACACCTGGGCTATTTTCATAATTTGGTTATTGTAGATCATCTATATTGTATATGTTTTGTATGTATTGTATATGTATTGTATATAAACATCTATATTGTAGATGTTTATAAATGCTGCTATAAACATCAAGGTGCATGTATCCCTTCAAATTAGTGTTTTTGTATCCTTTGGGTAAATACCCAGTAGTACAATTGCTGGATTATAGGATAGTTCTATTTTTAACTTTTTGAGAAACCTCCACTCTGTTTTCCAGAGTGGCTGCCCCAGTTTCCATTCCAACCAAAAGTATAAAATGGCTCCTCTTTCTCCACATCCTTGCCAACACTTGTTTTTTCCTGTGTTGTGGATTTTAGCCATGCTGACAGGTGTGAGGTGGTATCTTGTTGTGGTTTTGATGTGCATTTCCCTGATGGGGAGTGATGCTGAGCATCGTTTCATGTGTGTGTTGGCCATCTGGATGTCTTCTTTGGAAAAAGGTCTATTCCTGTCTTTAGCCCATTTTTTAACTGGATTATTCATTTTGGGGGTGTTGAGTCTTTTAAGTTATTTACAGTGTATTTTGGATACCAACCCTTCATCTGATATGTTATTTGCAAATATCTTCTTCCATTCCATAGGCTGCCTTTTAGTTTTGCTGATTGTTTCCTTCGCTGTGTAGAAGTTTTTGTCTTGATGCAGTCCTGATAGTTCATTTCTGGTTTTGTTTCCCTTGCCTCAGGAGACCTGTGTAGAAGGAAGTTGTTATGGCTGACTTCAAACAACTTATTGCCTCTGTTCTCTTCCAGGATTTTTATGGTTTCAGGTCTCACATTCAGATGTTTTCATTCATTTTGAATTTAGTTTTTGTGTATGGTAAAGAAAGTGGTCCAGTTTCATTCTTTTGCATGTAGCTGTCCCCTTTTCCCAAAACCTTTTTTTGAAGAGACTGTCTTTTTCCCATTGGAGATTCTTTCCTGCTTTGCCAAAGATTGACTGACAATAGAGTTGTGGGTTCAATTTCTGGGTTTTCTATTCTGTTCCATTGATCTGTCTGTCTATTCTTGTGCAGTACCGTACTGTCTTGATGATTACAGCTTTGTAATAGAACTTAAAGTCTGGAATTATAATGCCTCCAGCTCTGCTTTTCTTTTTCAAGGTTGCTCTGGCTATTTGGGGTCTTTTGTGATTCTACACAAATTTTAGGATTGTTCATTCTAGCTCTATGAAAAATGGTGTTGGTATTTTGAAAAGGACTGAATTACATGTATATGTTGCTTTAAATGCATTGTGTAGTATTGACATTTTAACAATATTTGTTCTTCCAACCCATGAGCATAGAATGTCTTTTCATTTCTTTGCATCATGTTCAATTTCTTATGAAAACTACAAATTCTGCTTCTACATTTACTAACCAGGTGACCACAGAGTTAAGAAATACTGTCCCCGTTTGTCAATAAGATAAGTGAGGCTTAGAGCCGTGTAGGGAAATTTCTTAAGCTGTTGTGGGAATTAGGTGTAATCACACAGGTAAAGCAGCTTTTACTTAGATGGCATTGAAGAAATGTTAGGTCTCTACCCTCCCTTCCCATTTCTTCAGATATCTAGCAGGAGAACAGAGATCAGATCAAGGGATACAACTGTCCAACTCCATTCCATACTAGCTGGACCAAATATGGTAAACAGTATTACGTTCTATGCACTAAGTTCTGAAGGGGATTTAGGAATTATCTTTTTTGCAACCAAATGATAAGTTGGAAGGAATGGCTGCCAAGGTTCCTTCCACTTCCAATATTTTATGATTTTTATGGAAGGATATTAATGAAGAATTCCAGTTATACCATAAAAAGTCATAAATGTGATGCAGTATTCCCATATTTCAGATTCCTGCTATAATGTGTAGAAGGATAAAAACTTTTTAAAATCTCATCAATCATAGGATCAAGAATTCACAGAAATCTCATTTCTAAGCAGCTGGCTGTGCATTTTGCTGTGCTAAAGACAGTTTTCTCTACTACATGCAACCTGATAAAATAATGTCTAAGCAGTAGCTAATATTAAAATAACATTATTATGCAAATGAACCTTAAATCTAATCATGAGTTAATACAAGGCAATAAGTGTGCAATTTGGGTGGAAAAATAGTCAAATCAATTTTAAAGACAACTATGTAAATGTGATTCAAATTTTAAGAAAAAAACTAAAAAAACACCCCCTTCCCAAGTAATAGCTTTTCTACTGCATTTTTGTCAAAAACCTGAGTTGACATGTTTTGAGAAGGCCTTGATGACACTGGAGGAGATGGTTAAGAAGTCCACATGGATAAGATTAAAAAGCTGAGATGATTAGGAATTGGAAAATGTGCTCCTTGTATAAAGAATCAAGATTGGTTTGCCAGGTTTTATTGAACTATATGGACAAATGGTGGAAACCTAATAAATAGATGTTAACTGATTAAATTTGAGAGTATCCTTCACACAGGTGAAATAAATTTTTATATTTTTAGGCGGCTTATGCCAGATTATCTATGCATTGAGGCTCTCAAAATACCGAGTAAAAGCCCTATTAGATGAGAAGAAAGATCTTAACCATTGAACTTCCATGCATGCTGTTCATCTACTGTGTGTGTTACCTTTCACTTTGTACTTCTTAGGAGCTAAGGGGGACACATCTTCTCATTACTTGATAAAAGAAAACTCTTTCTGATACTTAATTCTTAAATTAATGGGCCCTATGTCTTATCACACAGAGAGCACCGAACAACATAGGGGTGATGCCTGAAATTTGTTTCAGAGCTCCAGATGCATCCTGCAATTGGCCATTTCTTAAAAAAAAAAAAAAAAAAAAAAAAAGCCAAGAGCATAATATTAAAAGGTAATTCTACAGCGATATTTCTGCTGTTGGGAAGGCAAACGAGAGAGACTATTTTCTTTTCCATGGGAGAAATGGGTCTTTAAATTTGAGAGAAAGATACCAGCGGACAGGCATTCTGCAAGAGAGCTGCAGGCACCCAGGTGTTCGGTGCTGTTAATGAGCAATTCCACTGGCAGAACTATGCAGGCATAAACCACGTGGTGGCGCGGGCTGGGCATGGAAGACATTGTCTTTATGTCCCATACCCTTGTTTGTTTTCCTGAACCCATTTCTTTTAATAAGCAATCAAGGCTCTCGTAATAGAAATCTAGGCTGAAATGTCCAACAGCTGGCTAAGAATCCATTATTCTATATTTGTTGGAGGGGTGTTTCTTGCCAAGCATGCATTCTCTTATTATACAGCATACACAACTCAACTGAGAAAATGTAGCTTTCAGGGTCAGCGTATAGATGATGTCAGCTAGGACTTCTGACTTCATCTTAGCTGACAGAAAAAAGGACGATAAAAACAAAGTGTGCACAGAGATATGTTTCTCTTTTGCATCTCTCTGTATCTATTCTAACAAGACAGGATGTCCATGCCAGAGAAGAAATCTTAGGCAATCCATTCATTTGGATATGTGTGCATGTATATTTGCACACTCACATTCATATTATGTGTGTGTGTGCATATACACAGACATAGATATATTTTACTGAATTGTTTGTTTAAGTGCCAGGTTGTAAAAGTGTCCCTCGAACTCTGTATGAAAGACTGTATTACCCATCATGTCAACTGTTTTCCAGCACACACACAGTTTTCTTTCAATTGGGAGAGGTTTAGGATGCAGAACTGTTACTAGACATCTGGCCTGTCATCCTTCTTCTGCACTAAGGTTTTATGTCACTGACCGTTGTTTATAGAGCCCCCACTAGCTCAACTTCATTCTTGATTCTACAGCTGAAAATATATCACACAAGTAAAGAACATGTTTGTGGATGTCATTCTGAAAACAGGAGGGCATTTTAAAAAACAACAATAAACTGCATGCTACGGCAAACGAATATCGTGCTGACTTTTGCATAGTCACAAAATCCAGCACAGATTAGTCAAAGAACTCTCTGGAAGCTGCCAAGCTTATAAAAGCAATCCTAATAAAGAATTTCTGCATTCTGCATATATAACAAAGTTACAGCATGTCACTTGCTCTATAAATTGTCACTATTACCGCTTAGAGCAGAAGGAAATGTACATATATAAAGATATATATGTGCATAATTTCATATTCCCAGAGGAAACTGAAAAATTATGTGCATTAAATAGTGTTTTAATTGCAACATGAAAAACTGCATTTAAGCAATAGCTCATGATCGTGCAAGGGTAAAGTTAAGTGTAAATTCTGCCTAGTATAGTGGCAGAAGAATGGCCTTTGTAGGCAGCCCTGCCTGGGTGTGAATTCTGACCTATCACTTGCTGGATCTACTATCTCTAGCCAGTCCCTCTATCTCTCTGAGACTCAGTTTCCTTATCAGTAAAATAGAGACATTAAGTATCTGTTTTGCAGAAAGCCATGAAAATCGGAGAACAAATAAGTCCTTACTCATTACCATTATTGTCAAATTATCAATTAGGAAGTGAAATATACAGACTTATGGTTGAACCCTCTATGGATTGCAGGCTGGCAAATATTGCTGAGTTCATGCAACACCTACTTGATTAGGACTGAAACTCAATACACATTTTTTCAGCTCTCAAATTCTACGATTGAGCACATATGAGAAAAGGATGTAAAATTCCTCTGAAGACCAATTTTAGGAAAACTACTCTAGAATATATGTGGGAACGATAAGCCTAAGTTTAGCTTTTTCATTTATGTTTTCTGATAAATCTATATTCTTAGTCTGTACTTACACAGTAAGCAGTTGCTCTCAAAGTTTACTTTCAACAGCGGCAAGCTCTGCGGTCTCACATGGGTCCTTCTCTGTACTTGCCACTCCTCTTTAAAGGCCTAGTTCCAGTATTTCTCGTTCATTCAACCCTACTGTGTCTGCCCCAGCCTATGGGTTAGGCTCTACTCTGAAAAATGTTTGGGGTTCATTTCGGGACAGAAGACTAGATCCTTCCTTCCTGAGCATTGGGTTGGGTACAGCAAGTTCTAGTCCTTGCTTGCAGAGGAGCTGAGAGTTTCTGAAGGTCTCATACAATTGCAGGCATTACTGATAAATATAAATGGGGGGGGGTGACTTCCTCATCATCTCAACCAGCAGGATTCCCATTTCAATTGTTTGTGTAGATTTTAGGCTAACCCTGTGGGGATTGTGAGAACTCTCTTTTCAGCAACGTAGGTCTACTAAACTATGACCTAGTGTATTCACGTGGTATCCGACACACACTATGTCAAGCTCAAGAAATGCTAGCACCGCATCATCTTCCCAAGCTATCCTTCCAGGATGGAAGGGAAATGAACCCTCCAGAGACCCACCCTCTGCCCCTCTCCACCCTGCTCTGTGTCCTGCAAAGCCAAGTTATAAAGACCACTCACACAGTTCTTTTTTTCCACAGGCTTCCAATTTAGTTTGGCTAATGGCAGAAACTGACAGGTTGCAGGATGGGAAGAAACTGAGAATGGGGTACCTAGTCCCTTGCTTCACTTGCTGCCTGGTCGTTATCACACCCCTCAGCTCCCATCTCATAGCTGACTCCACAGCTACCTTCTCTTGGGTTCTGAGAACCATTCTCTCTCCTTGTCCTGTAAGCCTATAGAATAAACTCTTCTCTGTTGCTAACTCTGGAGTACGGTACTATCTCTGGCTGGTTTTCCTAAATCTAGCCATACCATTATAAACAGCACCCTATTAATTCTCTCAAATTATACCAGTCTGAATATGCCCTTGAATATATCATCTGCCTGCCAGGTCCCTGCCAGGACCCTGACTGAGCCTTGAATCTGGTCCTAAAATATCAGGAGTCACTTTGGACCAAAGCATCATGGCTTATTGCTATAGCAGACTTATTATACTTATTATAAGAACAACTGTAGTGAATAAACAGTACCCCTTTACTCGGAAAGAGTAAGAACAAGTGTTACCATTGGCGTATAATAAAGCAACAACTCAACTTATTCTATAAACCAAGGTAAGGATGAAGGCTATAGAAAGAAAGTGAGAATATTATATAGAAGATAAATCTATCTGAAGAATGTTATAATCTCAGACAAATATCACAAGCCCACAAAAATTAGCTTTATCTTCTCCTACTGTCACTGAAAAACATTATTAAATAAGTAATGAGATAGGCAAATTCTTGAACTTCTATAGAAGAGCTGAGAAAACAGAACACATACTGTTACAGGCATAGCAGTGAAGCCTACCAAACCTTGAGTACAGTTTGTACGCTGTTATTGCATTACAGTACCTACAAGTATCTACACAGAGATATAAGTTTATTTAAATATAATAAATCCACTATAAACTGAATCCCATATTAATACAATGGCGCTTTGCCCTGTAGTCTCCTTAAGATCTTATATTTTGAGAAACACCATGAATTTTTTAATAAAAATTTATTTTTTCAATGTTCCAAGATTAATTGTTTATGTCCCATACCCAGTATCATGAATTTTTACACAACAATAGGCTTCTCACTGAAGAAATTTTCCTGACCTGCACCCCTCTTTGGTTAGGCTTCTGATTACATCTCATCTTCTGCAGTCCCAAACCTTCCCACTAGGATGTTTTTGGTAGCCTCATTTGCCAAAAAAATCCCTTCCTTAACCTTCCAAGGTTACCCATACCCACCTTCCTTAATTTTCTTTCCTCCTCCTCCTCCTCTTCCATTCCCTGCTGCCCTCACTCAAGGACAATTGAAGAAGGGTAGAAAAAAGTTCAGCTCGAAATGTACATTGAGATCTCATGCACATTCTGTACAATTTCCAGGCCATAAAACTCCTTATTGGCAGAGAAAGTGTTCTGTGATGATGCCTAAAATAGTCCCCTTTACCTTGTACTTAAAACACACCTTGAATGCAGATTTTAAAATAGTGGCATGTAACAAAAGAAGTCAAAGAAGCCAAGAAAGGGAGTCTTCTTTTTTCTAATCCTTTCTTGTTAGTGGACACAAAGACTCCCTTCCCTGAAAGCACCTAAGAGAGAAGACTAGCTTAAGAAATACTTAAGGGTGGCCACCGGAAAGTGATGGACTAAGGAAGCGCTTACTCTTCAGAGTTTGCCAGAACGTGGAGCCTGCTGTAACTGACATCCAGCTCACACTATTGACGGCAAAGACGATGGACGTCTAGTCCAGAGTTGCACCTGGGCTACCACTTCCCACCATGAGTGATAACTGCTCCAGCAGTGAGCACTGTGCCTGCACTTTGGGTTTTCCGCTCCTCAGTAGCCCAACGCCCCAGCACCCACCCCACCTGCCAGGTAGGTGTGCACAGGGCAGACAGTTCATAGTCATTGACTAAATGCCTGAATAACGTGGGCTTCACCCCTTCATTCAGTTTCTAAAGTCCATTTGCTTGATTCTGAGGCAGACTGATCTCCTCTTACCCTCTGGTGCCAGGATTTGGGGCAGCACCTGCTCACCTGCAGGTTATGAAGAGGAAATTGGAGATGAGAAGGTTATGGGTTGTGCCAAAGGTTATTAAGGGTGTCTGTGGGGGAATGAAGTCATAAAGCAGGGACCCAGGTTCAGCATCTCCACCCACTCCGAATACAGGCTTTTCCCCATGCTTCGACCACCTTCTCATTCTCTGGGCTTTTAGAAGATGTAGACAGTATCTAGCAGATACATGCATTTCAAAATGGGAACTAGGGTAATCTAGGGAGGGAAACGAAACAACAGAGACTTTGAACACAGAAACAAACTTAGGGACTTGGAGGGAGGGGGGTGGAGGGATGGGAGAGCCTGGTGGTGGGTACTGGGGACACCTAAAGTGTGGAGCACTGGGTGTGGGGAATGGGGAATGAATCTTGAAACACTGGAAAAAAAAATTTTAGTAACAAAAAAAAAAAAAGATACATGCATTTCAGAGGGGGAAAATTATGTGACCCTGCTAAATAAATACTTTCAGGTATCTTTCTGAGGAGAACGCCTGTTAGAAGTCATCTCTGTCAGCTCTTTTCCAGCAAAGATATGTTGTTGGATAGATTTCATACTGTCTCCTGGAAAGAAGGTTGGGAAGATACATCCTCACTGCTCTTCCTGGGAAATGTGCAGGGAGGTTCACCCTCGGACCCTCACAGACACAAGTCCGTGCACAGGCCACCGTGGTGTCCAGGCTGCCGCACCGTGAAGTGCCCACAGCAGAATGACAGCATGGTCTCCTCTCCACGCTGCATTCACCGGGGCTCCTTCTGCTCTCCAGCACATTTCATGTCTCTGATCAGTTCCCCAGAGCATGCATACAGCACATATTTCAACCATCTCAATTATCAGCCTTCCTGACTTTGCAAAGAGAACCAGGATCGGCTATTTATAAGGGCAAAGCTTCGGCCATCAGAATGATGTCCTTTTTCCTTTGTGGGTTCCTCTTCCTCCTCCCACCTTCTAGATGAGGACCTGCCCTGAGTTTTGTGCTCTTCTGTAATTAGTATTTACCTTCCTATAGTGTGTTATTACGTTCCTTAGGGACCACATTCACTCTCATACATTCAACTCCCATTCATTGTCAGTTGAATTAGGCCCATCCCTGACCTGAGGAGGCTGGTCTACCAACTACAATTTTCTGCCATTTTTATATAGCCTGAGTTGGAGTAGATGACTGTTTCTTTTAGAGAATGACTCTTCTTGACAGACATTAAAACATTCTCTATTGCCACAGTAAAACAACATTGTAGTTGTACACGAGCCGACAGAAGAATGGAACAGAAAGTCCAGAAATAGACTCAAATACATGTGGGAATTTCTTATATGGTAAAGGTGACTCCTCAAACCAGTAAAGTAAGGTTTTACTTTAAGAAACTGAATTGGGACAACCGGATAGCCAAGAAAAACATAAAACTGTATACATACCTTATACCATACACACAAAAACCAAAGCCATCATAGTTCCACAAGAGAAAATTTTGAACATAAGATGGCATTAGATAACCCTAAGGAATTACTGGTTTCATAATCCCATAAGAGTTATGTTCATATATATTGATAGACTTAAAAAGAAAATATGTTGGGGTGCTTAGGTGGCTCAGTTGGTTAAGCGTTGGCCTTGGGCTCAGGTCATGATCCCAGGGTCCTGGGTTTGAGGCCCACATTGGGCTCCCTGCTCAGTGGGGAGCTTGCTTCTCCCTCTGCCTCTGCCTCTGCCTACAACTCTCCTCCCCTTTCTGTCAAATACATAAATAAAATCTTAAAAAAAAAAAAAAGAAAATGTGTTTTCTGGGGTCTGCTTTAAATATTCTCAAAACAGATGGGATTGGCAAAATATTCCTAATTGATGGAGCTGAAGGATGGGTAGTTAGGGCTTACTATACTATTTTCTCTAATTTGTGCATGCTTAAAATTTCCTATAACAAAAAGTTGTTTTTGTTTTTG
Source organism: Spilogale gracilis (assembly GCA_004023965.1). NCBI lineage: Eukaryota > Metazoa > Chordata > Mammalia > Carnivora > Mephitidae > Spilogale > Spilogale gracilis. The sequence goes on along the minus strand of PITA01013371.1, from coordinate 5,938 downwards.
TTTTTTAAGTACCAGAACAAAATATGAGTGACCTCCTTGGGGTGGGGGAGGCCTTTCCAACTGTGATTCAAACCCAGGGAGTATAAAATTAAAATTTGATAAATTCAATTACATTAAGCAAATGTAATGACAAAAAAATAGCTTAAGCAAAGTCAAGACAAATAACAATCTGGAAAGAAATATTTTCCATTTATGTCACAGGCAAAATAATGAAAATCTCACTAATACTGAAATAGCTACTAGAAATCAGTAAGAAAATTATCAGCAACCTAACCGAAAAATAAGCAAAGAACACTAACAGACATTTCATAGGACATAGAAAATAGATAAAATGGTCTTGAAACACCCGGAGAGAAACAAAAACATCTTTTCAAACAGGAGAAGTGCAAACTAAAAGTATACTTTATAACTTTCAGATTTTGACCAGTCTGATAGGTAAAAATGTTTTCTAATGCTGTCTTTTAAGGAGAACACGGGAAATCAGTTTTCATATATTGCTGGTGCAAAGGTACTGCTTAGGAGCAATTCGGTAACATTAAAATTTCCAATGCATTTACCCTTAACCCAAAATCTCACTTGTAATTTTTTCAAGAGAGAGCCTATACATGTGCACAATGATCTAGTGCCATGATAGTCATCACAGCACTATGACAGCAAATGACTGCAAATAATCCATGTCCATCACAAGGAGTGTATCTACATGCACAAATATATATATGTATAGACATGTATATATGCTCATATACATATCTCTATACACACACAACGAAATACAGTGCAGTCATCAAAAAATGAGGATGTTCCCTCTATACTGCTATGAAAAAAGCTCTAGGATACAGATACATACATGAATGGAAAAAGATATAGAGATACGAATATGATGTGATTTTTTATGTTGGAGAGAATACAGAAAAAATGCTATACATATTTACTTACATACGCATAAATATACTCAATAATAATATACAGAAAACTAATAGAAATGATGACCTGTAGTTGAAGGAAATGGGTAAAAAAATGGCATAAGAGGACAGAAGTAGGAAGAAGACTTCTCAGAGTACACCTCATTTTGTTGTTTTGATCTTTGATCCACATAAATCATAAGTTATTAAAAAAAATTCGTGGAGAGGGAGGTGGAAAGAGGACAAGCAGGACAGTTTATCACAGGGTTTCATCTCACAGCCATAAGATCATAGCCTGAGCTGAAATCAAGAGTGGGACACTTAACCAGCTGAGCCAACCAGGTGGCCTTATTTGAAATTAAAAGTTGAAAAAAAAAAGTTCAGTTGATTCTATAGTTTATGATTAAGCATGTACCATATAGTGAAAAAGTCAATAGTTCTCTCTTGCGGACCTAGGGCTTGAAAAATCCAAAGAATAGAAGATACAGGATAGCATTTTTTAAAAATTTGGCTTTGAAATAAATCATTTGGTTGTAGGAATGGAGACACAAGACAATTCACCATCATCCTGATTACACTTTACAAATTCCATCAGTAAAGTCTCCTGAGATCTTAGTAAGAACACAGTCACAGTGGTCTGCAGTAGGAGCAGAGAATGCAGACAAGGAAACAAAGCATTCCACGGAAGAGAAGTGTTTTCTATCCATTTGAGTATATTGTGATTGCCGAGTATAAGCAACCCATCTTTTGCACTATGGGCCTATAGTGGCTAATGTTTTCCTCTCCAAAGTCCATTTCTATTTTGCCCTGACTCCAGACACCAGACTCCATATTTAGAAGGATTTATCTAAACTGTATGTAGGAGATAATTTGCTACCCATTTTAAGATTAAAAATGTACGACTGCCACAAAATAAATTATATTAACATGGTATATAATGTTGACAAATGAAAAAAAAGTTTTTATGCACGCATTAGCCTATATATTATTTTGTATGTATGTCTGCATATGAAAAATTTTTATTAGGCTCCTTGAAATATTAGAAATAGCTCATTTCCTGGGACTCCATTAGAGGTTCTGAGATCCCAGATTTCTGGCTTTCAAGTAGAAAAGGGGCAGTGGCCTGGGAAACCTTTCTCTCAGACCCTAGTGTCAAGCTTCATGGTAAGCGGGGGCTAGGGCTCACTCCTGTAGGAAAGGAAGCGATGGCTGGCTCCTTACACACTTACAGGAAGGGGAAAATTTCCCTATATATAACTGAGTGACCGGCTACATATCTTGCCATACCTACGCTAATTCTCAGGATGTAATCAAATGTTAAAAGTTAGTGCAAACATTGGGCAAGTTGCTTCACTTCCTGGTGCCTCAGTTTCCTCACTGTAAAAATGAGATAACTAACAATAATGACCTCAAGTGAGTAAGTTAATATGTTTCAAGCACTTCAAATGTCTGGAAGATAGTATGAACTCAGTAAATATTAGCTACTCATAGATTACGTTCTTAGAACTATGTTTAAACCTCGCTCTTTAGAGGGAGGCTCCCAAGGCTACCTCCTGAGAAGTTACAGAACACATCCCCTATCACCATTTTCCTTCGTCTAATTAGCTGTTGTACAAATGGAAATTACGAAGCACCTGGGTGGCTCAGTCATTAAGCTTCTGCCTTCAGCTCAGGTCTTGGAGTCCCAGGATCAAGATCCTCATCGGGCTCCCTGCTGGGCAGGAAGGCTCCTTCTCCCTCTCTCACTCCCCCTGCTTGTGTTTCCTCTCTAGCTATGTTTCTCTCTCTCAAATAAACAAATCTTTAAAATAAATTTTTTTAAAAATGGAAATTACTCTCATAGCTTCAGCTTTACTCATGTTGAATGGTTTACATAATCCTGTAGCTAGGAGGTCCCAGAACTACATTCCTTTCTTTAGCAAATTTGTACACCTTCCTCCAAAGGCAGTATTTGTTCATCACACCTTGTCTGAGAAAGGAATGCAGGCTAAGCTTAGATGGAGAATGCCAATCCCTTTCCCCACCTTCTGAGCCAGGGCCAGAAACCCTGGGGAGCAGAGGAAGATACTGCCCACAGACAAGGGCAGAACCAACTAGCCATGGTTTACAAACAGGAGAGCAGTGATGCTGTTAAGACGTCCCCCCAGCATCGAGCCCCTCTGAGTGTCTGTTCTCCATCACACTGGGATACTCAAGAGTCATGCTCCCGAATTGGAGAAAAGCATGTCTATAATCAGTAGTGCCTCTCTCTCTCCTGCAGTGTCTCCTCTTAATACAACCCAAACAGGAGAACAGAAGAACTGGGACTCTGATCCCCCAAAGAGACCATCTAGAACATCACAAAAATGGTCCCCCAAATCATTTGGTCTTAGGGAAGAAAATGGAATCATTACATGTCCCTGATGGGCAATGAGAGGATATTTTCCTGGCTACAAGTTTCAAAAATACACCTTTGCCACACTTGAAATTTTTACCCATTATTTCTTTCCTTATATTCACTTAAAACGCACATTAATTTCATAAAATAATCCAATTTATACACTCTACTTGGACTATCTACATTTATTCAGTTATTCAATCCATATTAATAGAGCACCTTCCAAGTGCCAGGCATGGCTTGGTTCACAGCCATAGCTTCCATCCCTAGAATAAGGTTCCTGCTCTCAAAGATCTGGCTTTCCAATGACTTGCTGAGGCTCTTCTCCATGTGTCCTCATGCAGGATAACTTCCTTTTCAAAGCTACCATTTACAGAAGGCTTCTGGGTGTCAGGTACATAACATCATTACTTCATTTCATTCTTAACCATGTGCCCATGACATGGGTCTCGTTAACATCCCCGCTTTACAGACGAGGAATCTGGAGTTTAAAAACAGGATCAATAACTCGCCTGAGACTACAAAGTTAGTAAATCATGGAGAGAATACAAATTAGATTCCAATTCCAAACTCCTCCATTTTAATCCCTATGCTGTTGTGCCTTCAAAACTTCTTAAACATAAGTTGCTGTGATGGATTTCAGGCTTAAAATGGTCTCCTCTGCATTTTCCGTGTTTGGTTTGCTAGGATTCTTTGTTTCTTCTGTACAATCCTCTTCTAGCATCTAGAAAATGATCACTTGAAAGCAATTGTATTAAGTCATAGGACCATGGCAGAGAAGGCTAAGAACAGCCAATCATACTTAAATATTTAAATATATGCACTACACTCCACTTAGTGCATTATTCAGATTCCGGACTTACACAAAGGTTTCCAGAACTTACCAGCTGCTTCCTTTTGTGATCTCAATGATTCTCGCCCAAACAACACTCAAAGGACCCATTTTGCAAATCAGCTTCCTCATATTTATACCTGGACATTGATGTCATTCTCCTTTCCTGCCAACCCTAAACTGACTATGGAGGAGAATTTGGATTCTCTCTAATTGCTTCTTTTCCTTTTCCCCAAACCTTGCATTTTTTTTCCTTCCCCTAAAACTCTCTTAACACAGTGAGTGTGATTAAGCAAATTAAGAACCCGCTCAGGGAGTCACTCTAATTGCTCTAATCAGGGATGCTTTCACTGGCCCTGATGAAGGGAGGCCTGACTGGCCTAGAACATTCACTCCCTGTCAGTCGGTGGTGTGTCAGCAGATGGCAATCACTGCGGTTATTTTTCCAGATTAATGTGAGATTATGTTTGGGGCTTTGGACCCTAATTATTCTCCTCGATGATTTCTTTTAATTGGGCTACTGAAAAATGCTTGGCTAATCCGTGAATGCTCCAGAAGCCCATGCAACCATTCAGACCAGGACATTAGATTCTTCAATAAGCAGAAGAATGTGTGTGCAGAAGGAGTTTCCCATCTCCCACTTTCACTAAATTCAAGCTCCCTGAAGGCTGGAGTCATCTCTCATCTCCAGCAATGGGCGTGGCACAGAGCAGGTGTCCAGATGTTTGCTGAATATCATGGAATAAAGAAAGGAGGTGTCAGAGTTCCATTTTATTTTAAGGAGCATTTTACGAGACAATGGACTTCATAAGAGGAAAAATACATGCTTAGGGTATGTGTACTTTATATGCTACACTTGAGTGAGAATGTAGAAAAGACATGGCTGGTGCTCACTGCATATTTTGCAGCAAACATCATCTGATTTCTCACCACTAACTCTAAACAGTTAAGGGCTCAAGTCTTTATGAGGAAGAGACAGAGAATGACATACAGAAGGACCAAACTGACATCCAATCAGGAGCTTCCATTAGGAAAAAAGCAGTGGCAAGAATAATCAACATTCTAACAGGCTTGATTTTCTTATGAACTCCTTCAAGGAAAATTCCAGAACTTCAGGAGTCTCATAGCTAAATAAGGGCTACCAGGCAGTTGTATATTTAAATATTGCTACCCTGCTTAGCCTTTTGCTTAATTTTCTATAGCTTTTGGCAATGGACTCATGAAGGAGAGTTGAGAGAGCTGTCACAAGAATTCCTTTGTGTCTGGGTTCACTGGGCCCTGCAGACAAATCTAAGAAAATCTGGCAAAGTTCTGCAGCTGCAGCATGATGGAGTCCTCACTTATCCAGCTTCCTTCCATGTGGATTATTAGACTGAATATTGGATTAGAAGCGTCAGGTTTTGACATCGACCAACATTTATTTCGAGGGTTTTCTTAGCAGAGAAAGTGTTAATCAAATAAACTTTTAAAATAGAAAATGTATACACACTCACACACACACACACACACACACACACACACACACACACATGAAAATATATACATTCCTTTTATTCATTTAATAAGCATAGTTGAACACCTACTGCATACCATAGGAGAAACCAGAAATAAAAATCCAAGACATGGTCCATGCCATAAAGTGGTCTGAATATAGTGATAAAAGCAGTTCATGCTAGGGTAATCCAGGGAGGGAAACGAAACAACAGAGACTTTGGACACAGAAACAAACTGAGGGACTTGGAGGGAGGGGGGTAGAGGGATGGGAGAGCCTGGTGGTGGGTACTGGGGACACCTAAAACGTGGAGCACTGGGTGTGGGGAATGGGGA